>JAYJLV010108298.1:0-11475 GCA_036873485.1 Torymus texanus | reverse complement strand
ATTTACTCAAATAATTTTGATACGTACAACTCTTCAGCCCTAAACTACATAAAATACCAACAATTTAAGCACAACCGGATTAAAATCCATCACCTCCATGGACCTGTAGGTGACGTAAAAGCCTAAATTTTGAAATGTCCATATATTGGGACAAAGTAGGTCTAGAACTTCTATTTTTGGTTTATTGTATATAAATGTTACATACTTTTAGTATGTTAGTAACAAATTTTATTAATATGTCTAATTTCTCTTTTACAGATCATTTTGATGGGAGGGATTTAAAGGTGTCACTACTCCCCCTTAAGCAAATTAATATCATTTACACAAAGTTGTACAAATTATCGATTTTTTAATTAATTAATACTGCCAGAAAATTTATAAAAGCTTTTTTCATCAATTCATTGTTCCAATATTGACGAACTCATCTTTAAAAATGAGCAAAAGTGTTATATACAGACTGGCCGCCACAAAATATTTTATTCGAAAGAATTTCGTCGTAAATAACATGTAAAGGAGACTGGGGGATAAAATCGAACGAGGTCGGAAATCTTTGACTTCTTCTAAAAAATCTACATGAGGTAATTGTTGACATGCAGATTTTTTAAGCCCCCTTTCAACGTGTTTCTATTATCATTCTCTACACAATTTGGCATATTAATAATAACCTCGTGTAGATTTTTCAAGAGGTCAAAGTTTTTCGAGCTCGTTCCGTTTTTCCCCAGTCTCCCCTATATGAACTGGGAAAATTATAAATACCGCTCGAACGAAAACCACCAATTATTTTGGATAAAATTTTTTGAGACGTAACACAGGACGAGTGAAGATCTATTATTTTTCTGAATAGCACGTGTATATATATATATTTTCCGACGAGACCTCCGGCGCCGTTTATCGCCCACAGCGAATACGATGCACGCGTCCCAGCGGCAAAGGTGAGGAAAAAACAGCAGACGCGGGCGTAAGGACGGCTGTACTATGTATAGTGATGCAGCGAATTTTTTTTTCTCGAACATGCCGCTCGCGCGCGCATGCCACACGCTTGAGTATCGGCGTCGCACCTTCGAGAGAGAGTGAGTGAGTGAGTGAGGCTCCACACACACGTCGGGCGGCGAAACGCTCATTAGAGTTTGAAGAGATGACGCCGTATGGTTACTCTCGAGCTTTCTTTCGCTTCGGGAAAATGATACCACAGTTTTTCCCTTAGAAAACTGTTCATTTTCCTTAGCTTTCGGAAGAATTGGGTTAAGGGCTGAACGGCTAATCCTGTTGTATATAAATAGGAGTTTCGGAGAGAAGTGTGTACTGCTATGAGCGCGCAGAACAACTGTCTTAATGACGCGATGGATTTCGGATAATTTTTAAGTAAGTGTGAGTGAGGTGAATTCGTATATATGCAATCCAGAAAAATGACTACTCTGTTTTAAATTTGTTTTAAGTTTTTGATACTGTGCGAGCGCTTCTTAAAACTGCCATATGGTTAGTGCTTGATGCTTCAGAAATAGCGGTCATCTGCTGCAGCTTGAGTTTCATTTTTTTAATCTTGGTATCGAGTTTACAAAAATGCTTCACGTTAACATTTGCGCTCACAAGGAATCAAACTCTAACAAAAATTCCAATAAAAATTAAGAGAATAATAGGGATGCTAAATGAGTGGACATTTTGTATATAGTTGAACAAAATTTTGGAAAATATATTACAAACAAGGTACAATAAATTTTGAACGTTTTATCTGATAAAATTCTGTATTTTATACACCATGATAAATCAAAATTTTCTTCGTAAAAAATTTCGAACAATTTTTTTAAAAATGTTCTTTTACTATTTCAACCCTTTGATCAGCCAAACCGCACTCAACAAAACGTCAAACAAGTGTATACCTTGAAAACGAGCCGCGAGCTTCAGAGAGTAAAAAGAATAAAAGAGATGCACGCAAGAAACGAGGCAATCGTCCGGTCGTCACAATAAGAAAGGCTCTCTCTCTCTCTCTCTCTCTCTTTCCACCTTACTCTTTCGCGCGTCCGCGAGAATCGAAGGCGTGGAGACGCGCATTGTCGCTCGCTAACGTGTTCTTCACGGCACGCCGACATTAATTCCTTCGCTTAATCCACATTCGCGGCACTTGGTGCTCGCTCGAGTGAACGAGAGCCGGTGAGGAAGCAAGAGAAAGAGGGGGTTAAAAAAAAAAGAGCGGAAAGGCATTTTCAACGTAGACGCGCGCGCGAGTCCTTCGCGATTCCGTGGGAAAAGACGATAATTGATGGGGAGGATAGTGGGAGGATGGGAGAAAGAGAAGAATTTTAAAGTAAAACGGTACGCGAGGGTAGGATGGATACGATTCTACGCTCTTTAATGTATATACGCGTATAGAACGCGATCTCTTTAGAGCACTTCTGTTTAGCGCATCTCCGAGCAGAATCACACGGGATTCGTACTCGCTTATCTGCAAAACGATTTCGCGCGCTGGAAAAAAACGCGCTGATAATGGTACACGAGCTGTAGCTTGAAAAATAGTGCTACAAAGCTGTTTGAATATTGCAATGCTATTCTTTTATAAAAGTAAAATATATCAATAGTCGATAGTTCTTTATTAACTTTTATTGTATGCTGTGAAGTACTTTAAATTGTATGATAAATTAGATGTATAATAGTTTTTTAAAAGTAGAAGAAAATAAAACAAGAAAACATAACAATAGCATAATATGTTACACGTTAGAAACGTTTTTCTGTCAATCTCGTAAATAGCAACCGTAAAACACTACAAAAACTGTAATCATCTTCGGTGGTATTTTCTAATATAAAAAGTTTATAGACTAAATTGTTTCTTTAACCACACACAATTAGTCTAAAAGCTTTGGGTTCCGCAAGTTATGCCAATTTAGTGTACATTTAGTGAGATGGGAAAACTTTTCAATTGCTAACAATCGCGGGATGTTCATTTCGATTCATTCTTCATTATTTTGATAGAATATCTCTTGGTCGTATGAGGGATTTATCCCTTTCAAAAAGTAGACCCATATGAAATGCAATAATATTTAAAAAAATGTTATTAACAGATTATAAAAATCTATACATAAAATTATCCAAATAATAATAAAAGCCTAACTAGAAAGCGTTTAAGTTTAAAGTGAAATGCTTAATATAACTCATTCTGGGCATTATGCCGTTCAAATTTTATAGTAAATAAATAATTTCTCAAATTTTCACAAATTTTATTCGGAATAATGTATATTACGTTATTAACACTTTCAGAACGATGCTATAACATTCTTTCAAAGAGAAAGAACTTCCGTAGATACAGCGAGGTGCAAAAAGCACGATACTTTTTGTAGAGCGTCTCTCCTGCTCCAGTGCTATCAAATACGTGACCACAACGTGGTACACAGTGGAAATGCACTCGATAGCTATCAATGCAAAAACCCATTAAAAAAAAACAAACGAAAAAAAAAACCTCCCAATATTACGTTTCGACGTAGAAAATAACGAGAAGGAATATAATTCGATCGCACCCAAGGCGCGAACAATCCATTTCGCCGCATTCGTTCTGCTTCCTATGTATAACTTTTAACTGCTTCCATACCCATAAATGTACATACCCAATATGCACGTGTGCACACTTTTCACCTTCTGCATCGGTGCATCGCCGTATATTATTCTCATTGTCTGCGGCTGCTTCTGGTCGCTCCTTTGGTCCCGAAATTACAGGGCTTTCTAGCTACGCGTGCGCGCGGGCTTTGCGAATAAAAAAAAAAAAGACAAGTGATGGCAGCATTGAGCGAAACAAGCCCTACAATGGCCTGGAGCTATGATGCACCGCTGCTGTTTCTGCTGCTGCTTCGCCACCTTTCATATCGGCTATGGATGCATGTGGTGTCCGTTTTCAGCACCTGTATATATATATACATGAAGGATAGTCTGCCGATGCCAGACGGCGGAATAATGTCGCTATTATGCCCAGAGGCTGGCTATTATATATCCTTCTCAAACACTTGCCGAGGCGTGAGTTCGTTTTCTGCATGCCTATATATATATATATGTATATACATAACTGCGTATACGACTTTCTTGTTTTGCATCGGAAAACGAATTACAGCCGCGGAGAAACTGTTTGTTATTGAGATTTCAAGACTGGTGTACGCTACTGATCCTTTTTTTATGTAACTGAAATCCAATTGCGATGCAGTATTAGTGGTGAAAATCGATTCCATTAAATATTTGCTGGACAGTTATTTTTACTACAATATAAGACAGAAAATGGATATGTAATTCAACAATTGATGTATAAAATTGTTTCTTTTAGCATTTATTAGAATGAAAAATGCAATATAAATTATGCTTAAATTATTTAAGTGTATTTTATGTATTCTTTAGCTAATTACAAATTTGGTACAGATAAATTTCCATAAGACCGAGTATACTAATGTTTCTTTTCAGTACATAGTAGCGAATCCTTTAACTTTTGGCTTTTATTGATAACCAATTCAGACGAAAATAATGTGTATTAGAATTATATATTCAAATGCAAATTTCGATCTATCCCTTAAATAAAACTGCAATAATAATAAGAATATCAATAAACTCCTATACAATTGAATTACCATATGGATTTGGCAGTTTAAACAATATAAAGTCGCATTTAATGTTAAATGATCTACTATACATCTACATTCTCAAAATTAGATAAATTTCCAACCACAAAAACATTAGAAAAAAAATTAGATAATCATCAAGCCTTTCTTCATTTTCCTTCTTTAAAATCTACATCACGACCTGCCCCCGAATGTCAATTCCCCCGTCCCACAACGAAGCAAAGCCACAAATACACGCAATCATCCAAGTGGAAAAATGGCAGACAACGCCAGCCCCAATCAGCACCTCTGAATTTGCTCCTATTTCTCTCTTGGATTATACATTAGTGCCCGCAGCTACGCGAGAAGCCACTTTCTCCATTGGAGCCGCTGATGCTCGCCCTCCTCCTCGAGGTTCACCTCGGGAAACGAAATTGCTCGCGCGCCACAGCGTCGCCTCTCTCTCTCTCTCTCTCTCCTTCTCTCATCCCTGGTGAATTCAAACGCTGCACGCCACTGAATAAAGAAGCGAAAGCGAATTTAGCCAGGGTCCGCAGACAGAAGGGCCGCATATATAGGCCCGCGGGCAGGACAAGAGAGAGAGAGAGAGAGAGAGAGAGAGAAGGGGAGATACACACAGCTCTTTCTTCCAGCGGGAGATAAATTAGATCCGATCCCAAAAGGACGAGTGGCGGCGGCAAGTTTAGCTCGCTCGCGGGCTCCAGCGGCGCTCGCCACCTGTCGGACCCGCCACGCGCCTACACCTGGACGCGCGCGCGCGTACGAGTCTAAAGAGAGAGAGAGAGAGAGAGAGAGAGAGCATTGTAGCACGTGTCTTTTCGCGAGCACTGCGCCGGCTGCTGCGACGACGCGATGTCGCTATAACCGCTGCTGCTGCTGCTTCTGCTGCTGCTGTCGTCGCGTGCCTCATCACCTAATGAGGCTTCATCGATCTTTTTGCGAAATGAGGGGGAGTAAGCCTATTGGAAATGGGGCTGAAATACCCGGAATGAGATCGGTTTAGCTTGGCTTCTGCTGTGTGGGTTGGTCATCGTTGTGCTGGTAGGACCAAAAGTGTGTTTTTAAGATGAACGGTCGAGCATATATAGTTGGGGCAAACTTATGCTGATTTATGAATGCGATGTGTTTTGCGGAATTTCAATTATGAGGTTCAGTTATGTGCGCGACTAAATGTATGTTTACCGAAGAATGATAGTTGTTATACAAGCTCTAAGTATAATAATTCAGTATTTGTTAAATTTATAGGAAAATTAAAATCATAAATGACGATTAGTTGCAATGCGTGTGTCAATGATTCAACAAATGATCAATATGTAAAGGTAAATGTACAAAGTAATTTGCATCCTGGTATTTATTCGTTCGTACGAAATGGCTGAGAAATTAGGAAATGGGTAGAAAAAAAATACGTTATTTGTAGTTGTAATGAGACGATGTCCACCGATAAATTCCCGGGTTTATATAAATTGAAAGCAAAATGCCATAAGCACAAAGTAATTTGAGCTTATTTTGTGTATTTGTATTCACTTATCTTGTTATTTCATCATGTAGAAAAAAAGCTTTTAAGGGCATCGCATCAAATATAATGAAATTAAATAAATAAAAAAATTATTATTGATATTGCTTCTATGTTTATTTTCTCATTTAAATTTACCTCTCTCACACATCTACATAATAATAGCTACTTTGTTTCTGATAATTTTGTACTAAATTTTTCGGTATTTTTATTTCAACTAGCTTCTTGAATACATACAGAAAAATTATAGCTTGTTTGTAAGTTATTCTAATTTTCCTTTCCGAAAATGGGAATAAAATATGATAAAAAGCGTTTTATTATTGGGTAGAAACATTTTCAGCAAAATTAGCTGTTAACTGTTAATCAAATATTGGAATCAACTTCTCAAGAGTGATAAGCCAATTATTTAATAATTTGTTCCGTTAAATTTGTTTGAATTATAAATAAATAAAAAAATACAATATTTTATATTTATACTTTAGATATGCTGATAACAACTGGTAATATATTATCCAAATGAATTTGTCTGCTATTATAGTCGCCTTCACACAGGATATTACGTCAACTAATGCGGCATTGTTTTTTCAACAGCCGCTTGTTAAATTACCCTGTCTTAAAGATTTTATCGCGTACTGGATAATAATCCACACGCAATTCAAAAGAACCACCATATAGGCAATTTGAAAAAAAAAAGTGTTTTTACTTCTGTGTCGTCGTAAATTTTACTGTGATGTGTTATAACGTACCGGCCAACAAAACTGTCATCCTCGTGTTATGCTGGCTCTATAATTATCCTACACTCAATGCAGAAGGAACCTTATATATCTTGTAAGGACATCAATAAGGAAAATCCGCTCGTTCCCGAAAATTGCTTCGAATTTCGTCCCCACAGACCCGCCTTGCTTATTATCAATATTTTCCTCATATGCCTAATTTACCACACTCCACTGCCTCTTTCTTCCTAGTTATATTATATATTATTTTTCATTTATTCTTGCAGGGTATAAGGTAAACAGTGAAATATTACATAAAATGAAGTATTCATTTTTTTCAATAATCCAAATATAAATAAAAAATTATTTTTTTCAATATACTATAACTTGACCATTCTTTTAAACATAAAAATTTACATACCAATTAACGAAAAATTTTCTTGTATAATTACAAACAAAAAACAGATACTCCTGTATTTTACGGCTAAAGCAGAACAAACCATGTAAAAGTGTAAGACCTCTCCATCTATATCGCCAACACGAAGAACTCGACCTTCGCTTTAACGCGCAATGAGCCGCAATCTACCAATTGTCCACCTTGGAAATCCCACCGATTAAGGGCGGAATAGCACCGAAAATCTGCGTCATTGGATCACGAAGCGTAATTACTTTTTTGTCCTCAATCACACAAACATATATTCGCTCTCTATCTCTCCTTCTTTCCCACCGTATTAACCGGAAAAAACACAGACACGCGTCTCGTCGGCTCAATTCACGATTTGATAAGCTGCGAAGAGGGACGCGATAGGCAGAGAAAGAGAGAGAGAGAGAGAGAGAGAGAATACGCGAGGGTAAACAGGTCAGGAACCTGCTGGCGCCACTGGCCCTATTATCCAATGTACCGCGCGCGCGTGAGCGTGTACAGCGCAAATTGCGCTCGATAGGATAATCGTCGTGCGCGCGCGCACAGTCGCTTCCTCGTCGCCGCGCGCTGCTGCTACTACTCATCAGACGAGCGGTAATCCGCTTCTGGGAAGAGAGCTGCTAACGCAAGGGGGAAATTTTCGTGATGCACGCGCGCTTATTACAGCCGTTTATATACGTGAGATGTTGATGCAATGTGTATATATATGTACATTGAATTTAGCCACGGATATGAATCACAGCACAGTGTGGGAAGAGGTTGTAGGTATACCGAAAGTTATTGGCCTGGTTTTTGCCTCATTGGCTCGATTGTGCTTTTCCGCTCTTACATGAATGTGATCGAATAGTTCTCGACTTATTGGTTGCGCCGTAGCGACAAATGCTTCAATATTGAGCACGTGATGAAGAAGATTGGAGAATGGTAAAAATTAGTCTTCAGCTTACTGTAATTATAGAACAGAGGGTGAAAGCTTTTAAAAGATATTGCATTGTATATAAAAAAAAAAAATTATTATTTTCGATTAATACATTAATTTATTATCTTTAAAAGCATTTTAAATTGAAGTATAGTATTTTATAGTAGTAGCAATATTTAAAAGACAAAAAGTAGTTGGAATAAAATTCGTAAGGTAATTATCACTCAGCACGTTTGCTTTCTCAAAGAAGAAGCCGTATGCGGATCGTAAAAAACAAGTTTTCGACAAATCATATTAAAATTAAAAAAATTACTCGTAAAATTTGGAATACAAATATACATCATTTAAGAAAAAAATGTTCGTATGAATATGTAGACCTAAGAGTACCTATATTAGACCGGTTTTCACTGATCAGACCTCATTTCTTTTTATATTTGCACGCACAGCTACAGACAATACTTAATGAATTAAAAAATATTATATTTCGCAAATAGAGTGAATCTCCAAAACAGACAAACCATGCAGCAGCAATATTTTTTCTAACATACCCAGTAAACATAATTTGTTAATTTAAATTCCATCACTGTTTTTCAATATTTTTGGAAAACGTCACTGAAATTTTAAAAAGAACGAGAATGAAATAAATTTGAAAATAAGTAATCTGAGTAATGAAAAGTACTTGAAATTTTGACAAAATGAAAAATACTATAATAAATATAAATTTTTATTAAATTTATCTCGATATTCAGAGAAATTTAACGCCGCTTATTTATACGTCAACGAGCCTTCACTGCACTCATTCCAAACATCGCTAGAACGTAATTTCGGCTTTTCATCGGCATATTACGCACCCATTTTACCGTCCATTAACCCTCCCATGATTTTTATTCTTTGCCCATAAAGCACTCGAAGTCACACGGACGCTTGCTCCCGCCAGTCGGCATCCATTACGTCCAGGCTGCCGCATGACTTTTGCAAAGCGCCCACCAAAATGTTAAACACGAGAACGGCGCTGGTTTAATGAAAATTGAATCAGCTCTGTAAAATTGGCCAGAGCCATTTAGAATTTTCCTACTCGTTCCCCACGGCCGCCCTGCCGCACAAAAGAGCCTATCCGCCTCGCTGAGGCCGTAATTTATACCGCATTTGCACGGGTAGGCGCGTTTTATATGAAAACGCGCGCGATATACATCTACACACACACACACACACACACACAGATATACAGTGGTAACGCTCCGATCGTAAATTATTAGAAGTACAGGGGGAGAGCTATACGGTAATATCTGCCCGAGCGCGGTATAATTAACGTATCGTGTGTCCCATATTTTTAAGAGGCCGAAGAAGAGCTCTGTGTCACGCAGTCGCCTCGACAATGAAACGCGCACACGCGGGCATTTAATAAATCGTACGAGAGCTCGATGGATTCGTGTGGCTGGTATTTTTCACGGGAGCTATATTTTGGAGCTATATTATTACGTGAAAAATATATTAAAGTAATGAAAAGCTCGGTAACCTATGGGAATTATCAAATTTTTTGCTCGTGAAAATTATACGCGTTTTAAGTTAATTAAGAAATTCTAGAATTCATATATAGGTGTGATCACGTGCAAACATTAATTTATTACGGACAAAGAGAATGTGTGCGGTCTCTGGAAAAAGGATTCCAAAGGGAATTTAAGTTTGATTTCTGGTATCTAAAATCAAAAATGTTCAATACCAGTAATTAGTTCTAGCATGTACCTTTTTGTTGGAATGCGAGCGATTCTACAACAAATTTTCCCTGGCGCTGTTACACTATTTTAATCGTACACCAATTTTTTTTTATGAACACAGGTGAATTGATGAAATTCATTTTTCGGTGTAAAAAACGCATGATGATATTTACTGTGAGGTGGTGTAGCAATAATATCAATTTGTTTTATAAGAAATATATAGTATTCTTTACTTCCGTCTGTGCAAAATTATAATAATTGATAACTTATAAAACTGAAAACTTTTAAAAATTTTAAATTTTTTTATTTAAAAAATATATTAGTATATTACTAACAATATATAAATAAAGTTTTATCAAAATTTTATGATTAATGTTTAAAACAATTGATTACAGAATTTTATAGTATTTTTTTAATTTATAATTGTTGTTACAATTCGTCGTTTAATACAAATAATTTATATAATAGCATCACATTAAGTTTATGTGAAATCAGACAGATTATAAACTATTTAAGGGTGGGTATCGAAAAGGCAAACGTTCACTTCGTATTTGTAGCAACATATCGATTTTTTTACTCAAACTTACGTTATTTACTCATGACTTTTTTAAGGGATACATGTAAATATAATGTTCGAATCGTCGATTGTTCATGAAGAGTAAAGAAAATACAATCGATATTCGAATCGTTATTTTCTCAAATTTTCCTAACTCTAATGTAGATGGTTTATAAGGGCGAAAAATAGTAGTAGTTAGTCGAAATACTCACTGTTTTTGTGTACTTTCTACTTTATCGTTGGAAAAAATTTTCATGTTTCGGACAATAACGATTCGAATACAACTGTATCGACCCTACTTTATTCTTCATGAACAATCGACGATTCGAACATTCTAATTACATACATGTGTTAAAAAGTCATGAGTAAATAACGTAATTCGGAGTGAAAAACCGCTGCCAATTCATTGGCACGTAGCTTCCTCAAACTTAATTTGTTTTGCCAATATATAAATTGTTTGCCTTAAAAATGATTTTAAAAATTATTGTTATTAAACTAATTACTTATTTATTCTTTGAGAAAAAGATATTCAAAAATTTTATAGCCAAATACTTAAACTCTAATACCTATCTTTGCTCGTAACAGTCAGATTTATCCGGCCAACGAATCAGTCTGAAGGTATAAGAAATATATCTGTGCCAAATTTCAAGATGATTGGATAATTTTTACTACGGTTATCGTGCGACAACGAAAACGCTATTTTTTCGAAAATAATTTTTTCTCAAAAAGAAATGCGAGCAATCTCTTGAAAATTTAATCGAATCTTGTATTAATTGGGTTTAATAAGTGGTTCAAATTTCAATTCGATTAACCGTGTAGATTCCGAGAAATTAATTTATGAATTTTAAAAACATTTTTATAAAAAAACAAAAGAAATACGATTGATAATTTAAAAGTTAAAAAACGAAAATATAAGTAATTGAAATACCTTTCAAGAACATTTTAAACTAATAAAAAAAATGTTGCCTCCTACATATATAACTAGTATCCCCCGTTATGCAAAAACTTCGTTTTTCCATTATAGGCACGACCAAACTGCTCAGGAGAATCTT
>JAYJLV010108277.1:0-10000 GCA_036873485.1 Torymus texanus | reverse complement strand
GCCTCCATTTCTGCCTCCACTTTCATGGTCTTCCCTCTTTTTTCTTAATTACTTCGTGCTTCTATTTATTCTGCCTTGTGGCTCTGTTTCCCTTTAAAATTCTCCGGTATCCTTATACTTCTTTGAGCGAAACACTGTTCCGGTTTTATACTGCACCTTAGGATCGCTCTACATTTTCTCCTTCTACTCTCGCTCTCACTACTGTTTGTAGCTGTTCTTTTTATCTTTCAGCTTCCATTCTTCTTCTTTTTCATTCCGTTTACATTAATTTCGCCAGGTTCTTTTTTTCCCGTTTTATATGTCTTTACATCTTTTGCGTTGTACTCTGTTCACATTCTTCGAATATTGATTTTAATGTCTCTTCGCTTCTCTTACATATTCTGCACATTCTTTCCTCCTCTTCGCATCAGTATCTCGCACTTCATCTGAACCTCGCTTGCGTCTCCAATTTTTTCTTCTCTTTTATTTCTGTGTTACAAAGTTACCTTGGTGTTTCCTGCGGAATAATAATCCGGCTTATTTCACTAGCGAATGACGACTCTCTTATCTCTGCTATTCTCATCTGTCTTTCCCCATTCTTTTCTTTTTCTATCATCCCCAACCATATTATTTGTCCCTCTCTAAGCCTTATTTACTTCTTTTGCAAACCAACCTCTGTCTTTGTTGTATCTCTTCCTTCTCTCGGCCATTTCTGTTTTTATATTATCTTTTGTTATCATTTTCATACATTTCTTTCTAACCGTGACTCCTTCACTCTGGCCCACCTTCTGCTCAAATTTCATTGCTTCCTTTCTCGTTTGCATCGCTTGTTTCCATCTGTTCGCTTCTTCATGTATGATGTGGCTCGGTGTGGTTCAGTCTAATTTTAATATCCATTTTATGTATTTTTTCTGGATCGTCTCTATCTCCTTCCATTCTTTGTATCCCCAATATTTGCTCCGTACATCATCTCACTTCTTACCTGTGCATCAAATAGTTTTATCCTTCTTTTCCAGTCTTCTTTGAATCTTCTTTTTCCGACGCTCCATAACCTGCCTAGTATAGTATTCGCTTTATCTGCCAAATACTCTATATGAAGCGTATAGCTGCAAAAGTGGCTATCTCCAAAAATAAATTTTTTACAGGAAAGAATATTTTCTGCAGTACTTATACTACTTACTTTTTTAACTTTTTTTATCCATCATTGTAGTTCGGATAGGGTACATGATTCACAAAGTGTGTGAAATCATACTCATTTATTGTATGATTTAGGGAATTTTGTTTTTTGGATTTAGCTAATTTCGCAACTAACTTCGGATTTGGCTTCTATTGTTTCACTTCCTTGTGGAGTTGTCGTCTTTTGCTGCATATTAACACAAGGCAAAATAATTTTTCATAAATAAAAATAAAAAATATTTTATCAATGAAAATATCTTCTTTTTAAGGAAAAAAACATTTTACAGGCAAATAAATACTTAAATAAATAAATTATAAATCACTTCTTTGCCAAATAATAAAATTAATTTTTACAAACATTACAAAATTTTTGTAATAAGAGTAAATTGAACAAAAAAATGTTAAATTTTAATTTTAATTAAATTTTTAACAATCACATTCTGCAGTTTCTTCTTCGGATTCATGTTCGGCTGTTTCAAACGTTGAAGTCTCAAATAGATTTTTATAAAATTGAAGTTCTTCAATACTTTCCCAATCGTTTCCGTAATGTTTCATTAGAAGATTTTTAACATCTCGCACTTTAAGGGGTTTTAAAGTGACAGTTCCTCGAGTTATCACTGTAAGTCGACATTTTTTCAACGATTTTCCTCTTTTTATAACGGATTTCATGGTATTAATTTTACAATCGTAGGATTCTTCACCTTGTATGAGCACTGTTTTTCTATGTCTCTTTATGAAGAACCGTTTTGTTGGAGCAAATTTAAAATGCCAATTCGATGTTGGTTTCAAATTTTCAGTACTGATGGTTTTCCAATCAATATTATCTAAATCTTTACCAAGGTGAAAAAACCTCTCCACTTGTCGCCAAAATTTCGTGAAACATTCCAGGTTCAGCAAGTACTTCTACTGCTTTTACTTTTCTTTCGATGTTTCCGAAAACACGATCTGGTGGTAAAAATGAGTTGCCTGGCGCGGGAAAGATAAACTCTATTTTTTTAGATGACGAGGAGCTTCATTGAGTAACCAGAACTGCAACGTACTCATCATAATAGAATTTTTGTTTTGCCCTCCACATCCATCGGCAATATATCTGAGAGTTGATATGTTTGTGAAATCAGTATTTTGCAGGCGATGATGTAAAGCTGATGCGATTTCAGTTGAACCTTTTGGATACTCATTTTCACCCCAAGTATAAATAAAAGGTTTGAGAGGATCTTTTGATGAGCCTTGGCATATAGTGAAATTATAAAAATACAGTTGCCTGCTGAAGTACGCTGCTTGATCAGGAATTTTGGGCAAAACAAAATTTTTCTGACAATCAAAACTTAAAGTCAATAGCGTTTCCTCTTTCTCTTTTAAAAATGAGTAAAAGGCTTTATAACGTTTTCCATGAAACGACATTTCAGCGACGAGTTCTTCTTTTTCCTCATTACTATGAGCAGCTTTTATTTTTTCATTCAACACTGAACACGTAAAGCAAACGTCAGTACGAGGTGAACCAAAACCAATATTGAATTTAGTATTAAATATATAGCGAAAATACCACTCAGTCACTGTCAGAGAATCTTCAACTTCAGAACTATATAAACGCCACATTTTTTTCACATTCAGTTCACTACTTAAGTATTCTCTAACAGTACTTTTACTACGGCAGTAATGGGATTCTAAAGCTTTGAATTTCTTTATAAAGTTTATCACTGCTTCCTGTTTTTCTTTATAAAGCTGAGATCTTCTGTCACCACCTCTATTTCCTACTGGCATTTCACCATTTTCACAAAATTTTTTTGCAATAAGGTTCACTCGATTTCGAGAAATACCTAATACTTTTAAAAATGTTTCTTGGCACTTTTCTTTCTTCCGAATGTGCATAAATATAATACCCAATACTAAGTTCCTTTGGTTTTCGTTCTCCAGTTGTTGGACGCTTTTGCCTCGATGTGATTAAAAAAAATGTATCTTGTTTAATTTTGACACGGGATTTATAAAAATTCTTATGAAAACAATTTATATCAGAGTATTTTAGCATACAGCATTGATAACGTTTTGAAGCATGTCCACGAATTGGTTTTGGGGGACGGTCAGAAGTGGGACAGTATCTTCTTCGTTTTTCAATTGCACGAGCCCAAGTCGATGGATCCCGTTTCCTTTTCCTCGAAATTCGTGGACTTGTTTCTTCAACGTTTTGCTCCATAACAACACAAAATAACTATAATCGATAATCAAACCAAATTTAATTAAAATTTTATTTCTACAAAATAAGTTAATTAGAATGATGATAAAAAATAAAAGTTTAGAGAAAATCATTTTATCTTAATTCTATAAATTTTATTTTTACTCTATCCATAAAATATATTTTTATATTGCACAATTAAAAAAACTTTGAGAAAAAATTATATAACTATTCCTAAGTTCGTAGATTTAATCTTATAATTTACGTACCTTACACGTCTCGAAGCACGGAAAAGACTGACCCGTGTCTGCTGGCTATACCTGTCTGAGCTGTACAAATTCTTGTTTCTAACGTAGCTATATATTATGTATTTATTTTCTTTCTTTGATTCGGCGAATATGAAATAATATCAACACGTAAACACACAAAGTACACAGTTTACTGATAATATATTACGTTGATCCCTATCAATACATTCTTGGAAAACTATTTTTTTATTCATTAATTATTCGAAACCAATTACATTTTTACAGATTACACTTTATACAGAAAATATTTTGCTATCCAAAAAGTCAAGCTGTAGAATGTGCCAAATTCAACTTTCAGTTAGTTTCAAAAGTAGCCATCTCCACTTACGTTTTAATGAAAGGAGATAGCTACTTTTGACTCTGACTAAAGTTTGGATTTAGTGTATTTTGCAGCAGACCCTATTTTTGTTGGTACCATAAAAAGCGACTATATCTATATTCTGGACCAGCATAATTTTTTTATGATAAATATTGATGTTCTATGCACGAAAATACCATAAAAATGGGTTCGGAAAAAGTGGAGATAGCCACTTTTGCGCGCTATACGCCTCATATGTTTCGTATCCCGGTTGTCTATCCGTATTTTGTAGGCCTGATATATGGCCTCCTTCACAATTTCTATATTTTCTACTTTACTTTTGAACTTCAGATCCACAGCTCTTTTTCCATTTCTCCGGAAATTTATGGTGTTTGACTTCTTGGTGTTCAGTTTCAGCCATCTTCCCTCTATAAACTTCGCGAATCTCTTTATCATGTCTTACATCCCTACATCATTTTTTGCTAGCAAGATCATATCGTCGGTGTATCCTATGCTGTAAACCTTCCTTTTTCTATTCCTCCTTCCTGTACTTTGTTCATTTATCTCTCCAGTTCTGCCATGCTCAAGTTAACGGGGGAGTCTGCTTTAAGGGCCCAAAGAAAGCGTTTTTTCAGCAATTTTTTGAAAGGGAAGGAACTGACTAGAGTAAGCGGAATTTTGAGAACATATTGTACTATATTGTAGCTTTAAAAAATAATTTTTATTATTAGAAAATGTTAAAATTCATTAATTTCTGATAATTTTGCCGGGGCACCTGGAGTTTGCACTTTCTAATCGGTGCCGATGATGGAGGTTGTGCGGTGCATCTGAAACAGTCGAGGAAAATTTTTTTTTAATTTTTAAAAGTTTCTTTTCTATATGAACTAAGAAAATACCGAAGAAGTTGTCAAATTATAAATTTTTTCGAAGTTTGAAAAAAATTCACTTTATGTTGTAAAAGAAGTAGTTTAAATAATAATTCTGTCGAACATTTTTAGTTCAAATAGAAGATAATTTAATATTGAACCTAGATCACTTTGATTTTTTTCAATCGGACGTAGATTCTTTTTGCTATCACCGGTACCGTTTCTAAAAATCGTAAAAATGAAAACTCAAGAAAACGTGGTTTAAAGTTTCGATCCCAAAAAATATAAGTTTTGGGTTCTTACAGTAATTAGAGTTTAATCAACTATTCCTGAGCCATACAGTAGTCCTTTCTCTCCTTCAAAAAACTTGTTCTGACTCAGGGTTTCCAATCTTCGGGCTGTACGAGGCTCCTTTGTAGAAACTGATGCGCGCCGGTTCTCCCGCGTTATGCGCTTAGCATCGACGGCGTCAGCAAAATTTTTGCATTGCTGACCGATATTGATATTGAGGAGCTACATAGTGGAGAGAACAACAGAGTAACCCTCATTGAAAATGCCTGCAGCCACATATGCTGCAATTTCGACGATTTTATGGCCAGAATTCAAATTTTTCGGACTTAGGCGCCACACAATCGAATTGAACGCTTCGTTGGAATTTTGAGTGTGACCGCCTAAGCACCGCGTCGTTAGATGGCCAATAGAGAGCTCTTCGTAAATCGGACGAATATGCTTCTCCACGGTTTCATCGATTAATCTCGTCGGATGTCTATAAAATGCAAGATTATTCGCCGTTTGAGCTTTGCACCAGTGACACCAACTGTCGGCGCCTTCTGGACAAATTTCATGCCGAGCAGTTTTATCTGTGGAACAGTAGTGATCTAATGTCGGTATAATACCTTTCTTCATGCCTTCCACTCAATCAATATTACGACGAATTGTCAGACCGTAGTAAATTATCAATTTCTTGATTACGTTCTCCGTTAGCCGCTTCTTTCCTCCGAGTTCCTCGGTTTTTCTTTTATTTCATAAACGAGTACCCATGCGCTTTTGTAGCTGCCCAGCGCACTCATTTTTAGTCACTGTGCACTCGTCCTCGTAAGGATTGCTAGTCAAGATGCCAGTAAAAGTTGTCGAGTCGCCATCGCCGATATAATTAGTATACACAATTCCGAATTTCTCGACGGATCTTGAAAACATCTCCATTATGGGATCCACCTCTATCTTCCCTGCCGATCCTGCATGATTTGAGAAGCATGAGTTTTTATGATTCTCATACCACGCCTCAAATACATCTTGGTCCAAAGTATTTTTACTCGCGGCACACGAATAACAATATCCACTTTTTACAATGAGATCGATTACTTTGCCACTGTAGTATCCGATGAACGTTGTTACACCGTATAAGGAAGTATAACCGCGCTTTTTCCATGATCCATTGCCCGAAACCTTCAAATTATTCGCAGATCTTTCATGTTCAACATTTTTTTCTTTTTCTTCCTTGAAGACTTTTTCGCAGGTGCTCTCGAACATTGTCTTCGACGCTTCGTACAAATGCTCAATGATTTTTTGGTACGTACATTTTGCTAAACCTGCAGAAATATCCATCAGACCGCAGAATACGTTTATCCCTTCTCGTACGATACCAAGAAGCCTCATAACAAAAACAATCCGTCTGTTGACTTCGTAGCCGGTATTATCAACGGTCCTGACTGGATTTCGCGTCGACCACACATACACTGGACAGTAATTTTGAATCCTAGGCTTCGATGTCCGCTTTCTGCAAGCGTTACTTTTTGCTTGCACGATCTACACATTGCGATTTCCGAAATGGCGATAAACACGGATATAAATTCAATAATACAGTAGCAGTGGGCAGAATGAATAATGATGGCATCGGAGCTGGCTGTCGATAACTTCTGCTTATTGCGGCTCGTGACTCCGTCGTCCGGTGAAATACTTGCAAAACTATTGCCGTGAAATTCTCCCTTTCGCGGTTCCGCAGCACGCTGTCGTTTAGATCGATCACCTTTCGGGTAGCTTGACATTTCGATGTGTACTCGGCAAAATCAAAAGTGTAACTGAAATCGGACGCTACAAACAGCAGTGTAGAAGCCGATGCCGAGAGCTATAGTATACCGTTATATTGTATCTCCCTACTACTACTCAACACAGACCTTCTAGAAATCCCAAATAATGTTTCAAAGGACCGTTGGACCTTTCCAGATATATATGTGTAGTCGTATAATGAAACGCAATACATTGAGGGGAGGAGCGCGCGCGCTCGAGTCCGTCCGAGCAGTCGCATCTGCTCGACGCTCGGCCACTAAAACTGTTCTACCTTCAAAAATATGTTGAATTGGCCTTCGACATTTTGAGAACATATTCTTGGATAGTTTTGGAATAGATTTAACAAAAAAAAATCGATTTTTGAAGCCTGAAAAGCAGACTCCCCCCTTAAATAGAGTGGGGCTTAGGGGACATCCTTGCCTTACACCTTGTTTTGTTTTAAATATTCCTAAACTTTCCCCTTTCACTACCACGTCACGTTTCTTCGTATATTTCTCTTATCTTAGTTCTCAGATTTCTGTCTACCTCCATCTTCTTCATCTCTTTCCGTATCGCCTCCCTTTTGATGTTGTCAAAAGCTCCATTTAGGTCTTCCATATATGCCTACACTTTTTCTCCGTCACTTTTTAGCTCGTTTTACACTGCGCTTTTTAGTACGAAAACTGTATCTATGGTATCACTTCCTTTTCTAAAACCAAACGGCAAATTTTCTTATTTATCATCTTCCTCTAAGTGTTATTCCCGTCTAATTCTCGGAATCTCTGGGTATATTGTGTATCCTATGTCTATTAGCGTCAGTCCTCTGTGGTTCTTCACATCCTCTTTCTGACCTTTCTTAAAAATAGGTTCTATAATACCTACTCTCCATTCTTCCGGTAGCTCTCCTCTTTTTCATAATCCATTTAGGATCTTCATTTATTTCTACCATTTCAAATATTCATGCTTCATTCTGTATCCCGTCTATCCCTGATCATTTACTCTTTTGGAATTTGAATAGTGCGTTTCGTACTTCCTCCGTGTCTATCGCGTTTTCTTCACACGTATCCTTCTCTGGTTTTCTGGCATTCGATTCTCTTTCGTCTTTGTTCATTTCTAATCCTTCCAATTGTTCTTTTAGAAATGGCACCATTCTTCTTTCTTAATTATATCGCTTATTTCTTTATTTCTTCGTTTCATTCTCTATTTTTCTTTTTTATTCATTCTCTATAAATTTTATTCTTTTTCGTGTACTCCATTGCACTTCTATCTCCATTCTTGCATTCTTTTAATAATTCTTCCAATTCCATTTTCCTATCGTGGTACATCTCGTTCCACCACTCATAAGCTTTTTTCTATTTTCATACCCTTTTCTATCACCGTGCTGTTTCTTTTCAGCTCAGTTCATGTCTCTACTAGTTTTCTGTAATACTATCACTATTTACAGGTAATATCCTTTCCTTCAATTCTTATCTTCACTGCAGCTACACTCCGCACAAAAATTAAGGAAACACCTAAATTTAGCTTTAAAAAAGCACCAATTTTATATTGATGTAACTTTGGCTAGAATTATCCGAGAGAGATTTTAAAAATGCAAATTAAAGGTCTTTTTTACAGTATTCAGACACTAGGGCGAGTTTTTATTCAATTTTAAAATTACTGCTGTTATAGAGAAACAGCAAGTCTTCGAAAAAATTTGATAAATTTACATCAAATTTCTTTGTACACAGGGGCTTTCATAAATTTCTTTTGTGCTCATAAACAAGTGCCTCATAAAGTTAAAATCTTCAGCTGTAATTTCATTTATGGCCCTGATTTCGATTTTATGTAGCCAAGTTACCGCTATTTTAAGCAAAAATGTAAATATCAACTTTAAAAGTTTGTAACTCAGTGAAAAATTATGATACACGCATTTTCAAAATCGAAATTTGAAGGTCTCAAATTCCCCTTTTATAAAAAATTATTGCCGATGGCTTTTAGATCCCCTAAAATGTTCTTGGTTGGCGGCGTCAGGATCAGCGTTCCGTAGGCCCAGTGAAACTTAGAATTTAAGTGTCTCCAATGGACACTTTACAGTAGAGACGCCCTTTAAGATACATTTTGATTTTTTCAATTTCATCCATAAACGGCTGAAATATTGATCTTAAAATATCGATAACGATCTTAAGTACTGTAGACTTCTTGGCAATCGTACATTTTTCTGGGTTGTTTCAGTCTTTTCTTCAATTTTTCGAATTGAAATTATAAACTTAATTTAAAAAAAACTAACGCCTTGAATTTAAGTTTTAATCAATTAATTAAGTAAGTTAAGAAAATTACAGATCCTAAATTTCGATTAAACATTTTATAAAAGTGAACTTCTGTTTTCATGAAAGCTGTTTTTTTACAAATTTACTTATTAATTTAATTGTTACGTCCGTAACGTATCTCTAAAATTAAATTAGAATGCATATATCTCATCAGTAATTTTCTGACACACAAAAAATGTGGAAGCAAATTTTGACAACGTTGCATTCCAATGCAAGAGGCGTCGCGACGAAGCAAGCCGATTACGAAAGCATATACACATTTAATTTCCGTTTATATTGAGCATTTTTTTAATTTGAAATCGAAAGGATTATGTTTTAATATTTATCCTAATTGTTTAAAAAGATGATTTTGACTCATTTTCAAAATCATCTTTAACCCAAATTAAACGGTGAATAAAAGGGGCGACGTGCCTCACTCGCATCAGTTAATAAGCGAACAGATCGCGAAAATCCGTGCACTCCAGCCGACAATAGGAATAGTGAATATTTTGTATCTATATTAATTATCTGTGTACCAAAGCATATACTCGTATTATTTACGTTATTAATCGAATATCTTAGAAGTTGTTATTTGTAAAATCAATCTGCGCCTAAGATAATTTCAGTGCCAATTTTATTATCAACTAAACCGTGAATAATCATTCAACTTCAGCCTAATTATTTACGAGAGCCTACGCCCAGAGTAAAGGTAATAATACTGATTTGAGACGTTTTTGTAACATTTTATCTTGATTTTCAGATTACATTTTTAATCGTTACTCGTCAATTTTAAAGAACTACTTGAAAAAACGTTAATTAAAGAATAGAAAACGGGTAAATGTAATTTTGATGACAAGATTTATTTTATAACA
>JAYJLV010108266.1:0-11477 GCA_036873485.1 Torymus texanus | reverse complement strand
TACCTATGTTTTTCTTAAATAATTATCGTAGTGCTCGGTTAGCCCCATACTGCTCGGTTAGCCCCATTTTACGGTACGAATTTCATGTTAAATGTTACGATAATGTAAAACAAAATATTTTTATTTAATTAAACATACGAACATTTTCCTGAATAAAGCTCATAAATAGACAATGACTAATGTTATTAACATAAAGATAAGAATATAACAATACGTTTGAGAAATCCTTTGTTTTCATTTTAATGAATTAATTAATCCCATTGTATAATTTTTTGAAAAAGCAAAGTGAAGAGAATAGTATAGTTTCCAGTGCCAGCTATAAAGTATTCAAAATTTGATTTATTACCTTGAAATAAAATACAATATAAATAGATTAAAGGTAATGCAATTTCTTTTTTGATGTTTTAAAATATTAGATATAATATACGAACATGTATATTTTCAGCAATGACGCGTACTTTGGTCTAAAAACGTATTATCGATTAGTCCTTAAAAAGTTCAGAGATTTTAAAATAGAAAGGTTAGTACTAATTTGGTTTCTTGAAAACTCTTTACTGTCTTAAAATACAATGAGAATGAATGCACATATTTTCTACATATAATTTCTGTATTAAATATCAAATTGATCTATTTAAGGTCGATGTAATTATTATTGAACAAATCTTTCAATTACAATTGTGCATGATTCGAGAAAAACATTTATCAGTCAATTTCAGTGTTGAAACACTTGCAAATAAACATGAAAGTCGAATACCAGATAGTAGTATCTCCTGCGTATGCAAGTCTTAATATTTTTCATTCACACTCTTTTAACTAGAGTGTAACGCAATTGAAAGTAAAGTTGCATTCGATAGTTATTTATTACACTAGATAACGCGGCTTCATAAATATTTGTTAGGCAACTCATTGAATCTTCAGTAATCATGTTCTCTTAATATAAGAATTAGCAAGTATGTTAGATATTATCAGAAACATACTACTTAAAAAATTTTATATATTTGTATTATCAAAATAATTCAAATATGCAGGCAAAGTAATACTAGTAAACGCAAATGTAAATTTAGCGCTACATTAAAAGCGAAGACCTTTGGCAACTTAATGTTATGCAGATCTTTCAGCGATTAGATACGATTACTTAGTCGCTATTTACACATTATTTATCACTGAATTTCTATACACGTTCAGAGGCAACTGAAAGAGGCCCTCATCTCGCCTGCGTGCTAATGCACCAGAGCACGCAACAACGGTGCGGGGGCTCGAAATAAAATACGCAATGACCGATTAAGGCCAGCGAATGAGCGAGTCACGCGACATTATGCACCGACAAAGCTCCTGAAATTGCTAACTGCCGTCCGGGTATCATTTTCCAATTCATATAGTACGGCGCTGAAATTCAGTGACCTCTTGTGTAACGGTAATAAAAACGCTCGTTGTTAATTTTTCTCGTTTTTTTTTCTCTTCATTAGCGAGCTCAATTTACCACAGTTATGATGATGGTAAAAATAATTTTTTAATCGTTATCGTTATCGTCGCAATAACAACTTCGTTCATCCCGTAAAGACGAATAACAACATCGGACAAAGAACACAGAGATAGAAAAAAAATTCGATCGTACCACCGTGAAATGACGCAGTTCGGAAGCTCTTTTTGTACACGGTTCTCGGTAAAATACATCACGTATAAAAAGTGCGTATAAAGGTAGCGCGTAGTTCTAATGTTATTTAATCCGGTAAATTTAATCCCGTCGACACGTCATTGCGCCCTTGAGGCCACATGCGGCTCTTATACATCAAGCGAAATTGGAATTCGCGAAAGCCATCAAGGCGCAAATCGCGTTAGCTCGTTGGCAGAGAGATAGGTTCCTTGCCCGTCGGAGCGTATAGCCACAGTATACGCGTATACACCACATATGATGCGTATATATATAGCACACAACGGGTAAAACGCGTTTATACGTATATTGTAAATAAATTGGCGTACAAAGTGCGGTTATCTCGCGAACGCAGACGACGAGAGCGAGTCGTCATCGGCGCGTCGATGATGGAGTGTGCAAAGTAAGTTAGCCGGAAAATAAAGAGGGCGCGTCTGCGATACGAGACCGAACGAGAACCTTCATTGGAGCGCATTGTTGCGCGAGAGTATAGACCTATCGCACGGCTATTCAGGCTTGCAGATTGGAGCGGTTTTTTGTAGCGGTGCAGGCGATGTATACCACTTTGTAATTTCAGAGGACTGGATTACTGTGCGGACCGGTATCGAGAATGTAAAAATCGACGGATTTGCGCAATTCTGGGCCGAGTGAATTGCAACGCTGATTGGCTTTCAATTAGCGCGGTCTTGTGAATTGAGCGAACGAGCTAAAGAATCAAATTAGCTGTATGGCGCATGTATCATTTTATATTTATAGACACTGTGAATGTAACTTGATTCGTCGAATAAAAATGGAAAGTTTATAAATTTCAGTTTTGAATGATTTCCAACTACCATTTTTAGTTTTTCATTGGAAATAGAAATATAATAATTAAGTAAAAATTGAACCAATAATTGGCATAGATGTATCTATTCATAGATGTGTCTATTCATGGAAAAAGAACGACGATGCATTATTGAGTTAATTTTCTTTACGAAACTTTTTTTAAATCAGGTGTTCAATTAACAGAGCAGATGCAGCATTGTTCTAGATAACTTCTGAATTTGTGAATAGATAGAAAATAACGGATAAAATATTCTTTGACTTTGAAAGTTTGTTTATGAAGGATGAGAAAAACTTTAAAAATCATTTTAGTGTGTTAAGCAGCGACAACAGGAAGCAGACAGTACATAATTTTTCCGTATTATGTAGCATAATGAGTGTAGCAGTCCACAAGTCTGGCATTAATTTCTCAAGCTAAAAAATACTTTAACTATAATGTTGGCTTTTCACATTATTTTATTTACAGTTACCGCTTGATTTCTAAATTATTTAATCATTCCAACATTTATATAAACATGCAATAATGTACCACAATAACTATTATACAATATAAAAGAATGTAAAAAACAAGTTTGCTTTTTTGCTTCAATCAATTGTTTCAATTGAATATGGAAATAGAGCGAAAAAATTAGGAAGTTTGTTGAAATTTTTTTCATATCGCTGAATACGGTGAAAATGATTCATTGTCTCCATGACGCACAATTATCTTTCAAAAAAAAAAAATAACATTCTGCGTGCATTAAAGTAAATGAAGATATTTCAACCAGAAATTCATATGTATTCTTTTTTGTTAAAATGATTAGAAAATGCACTTTGCGCTAAAGTTGAAAATGTTTTGTAAGCTAATTTAATAATGATATATTCATCAACAATAGTCACTAAATACAATTTAATAATAAATGTTAAGCGACACATGATACACATAAAAAATTAATTAAAAGTGCATAGAATCAAAAATTAGATATTCCAAATAAGCTATATATAACCGCAAATATAGATTGAAATCTAATAATCATAAAGTGTCCCGTTGATGTAATATACATATATAAGCACAATGCACGTACAGTCTCCTTCTGAAATGATGACAAAAATAAAACGGACGTCCGAACTCGAATCTATATTTTGAAAATTTTCTAAAATAACTGTATGTAATATGCATACGTATATTTAAACTTTAAAGTCATTGAAAATAAAACAAGTTAAAATAAAATGGAAAATATCCGGTTTAATCCTGCATCAGCATATATTTTTAAGAAATATATAAATACATATTGATTAAAATCTTTTTTACATAATCATAATGATATAATAAACTTAAGATAGTAAGATTGTCATTATACACACGTATTTTTAAATTTTTGCTTAGCTGAACACTATGTATTGGAAGGAAAATTCGTACAAGGACTTTTCGATATTACTGCACATTGAAGTTTAAAATTAACTTTAGTGAAAAGTTAATTAAACTAAAATTGTATTCTTTATAATTAATAAAATTTCAAATAAATATTTATTTTAATGAACTTGATACTAGTCTTATGCTAAGTATATTTTTTCTTAACAGTATTTCAAAAACTATACTTATATAACATTAATACACGGGTTCGCAATTATATGGTAATTATAAAAATATAAAAAAAAACTAAATATTTGCTTCTACGTATTAGTGAAGTCTTGCGAAACATAATTTTGATAATTATATTTAAAACACAAGTAGTTTATTTTTTACAAGTAGTTACTTGTAGAAAGCTGATACTATTTTGAAAACACTATTAGAAAATCAAAATTTGTCCCTGAGTAAAGTAAGCTCATAATTCTACCTACTACGCGTTGTTTTCTTTACGTGGATTAAGGTTTTTCTAAATATATTTTTTTTTACAACTATATTAATAATTTACATTGTTATATTTACAATTATTTACTCTAGTAGTAGATGAAAGATTATAGATGAGTAACCGTAAACTAGTACAAAATTATTATATTTTGCGTTCATCAACGTTAAGCTTTTGTTTTTATACCATATTTATCAAGGAGCGCGGGAGCGCTCCGAAGGCAAGTATAAAACGAGCCTTAGGAACGACCGCGTGATGATATACATTGAAATGGGTGCCCGAGAATTTAAAATATTTACTACAATTTTCAACGCTTTTATTTAAAAATAGCTTAACATTGTACATATTTAGAAACTCCTTTATACAATTCTACGACTGTAAACTTGGATTGAAACCCCAACAAATCTTGTCAACATTTTAGATCCCCTTAATATATAAAATGAAAAAATATAATATTTTTAGTTTTGTCAAAATAAGGTATTTTTTTTAGAAAAAAACACTCGCTCAGCAACATTAACGAGACAATTCATTACTAACTGCAATGAATAGACATTTTCATGGAATCGTTAGAAGGTATTCTCTTAATGATTTCATTTTTATATGTTTTCAATAATGTGAACGTATTTATGGCATCGTTAAAAAAAGCTTTGAAACACAATACAGACAGAAATACTGCACCATATAGCTGCATCAGACAAGGGCACATTTGTCAATAAAGAAAAACTTGAAACTGAAAAAAAATATGTTTTGCAAAAATATCCTTATGAGAGTATCATCTCACTTATCGCTCGGCGAGAATGCACCGCAGCGATAAGGCAAACCAGACACCGTCGACAAGGCAAAGTAACTGCGGTTACTTCACGTAGGTCTCGTACACACATGCGGGTTTTTACGCGTCGTCTACCCTACTATTTATCCACGCGCTATATCATTTATTCAGCAGAGAGCAGACTTTGGGCACTCGTCATAAACTTATCATGTGAGGAATCCCAGTTACCACATCGCGTCGCGAACAAAACAATGGGGCGCATGAACGAGCAAAAAAGCGCTCGTCGAGACGGAATGAGTTCGATTGGTATTAATAAATATTTGTGTGCAATCGCAGAACAAGCCCCTGCAGACTGCGATAAGCTTATTATCATTATTTATTGACTTTTTTTTATTGGTTGCGGCATTTGCAGAGTCGAAAGGTGGTTCTACGCACCATTGTTAAGATAAACACATTAATTACATATTTTACTGCTATTTATCTTTCTGGCTGGATTGAATTTTAATAACTGACTTACCTAAGTACTACAATGTATTCGTTAAAAGCGAAAATTTCTTTTTCTCAAAAAAGAAATTGATACTAATATATTATAACGATTCTTTGAAAAGAGACATATTTTATTAACAAGAATCATATTTCGAAGTGAATAAAATAATTGCTCCTAATAAGATAATGAAAATAATTGCGGTTCGTAGAAGATTAATTGCACTTTGACTGCAATGATGACTGCGATAATGCAACGACGAATTTTCATAATAGGTATATGGAAGATCGTAAAAAATTGTTGTTTTTCAAGCTTGAGTATCTTTTAATAATAGATCTAACTTGTATCATACTATTAAATAAGATATTTCTGGAATTAAGAAGTCATTAAAAACCGATTCAACTGAACACCAATTTGGATAAATAAATTATATCGTAGCACCTGGAGTAGTTAAGTCGGATATTAAAATAATATTTGTGAAATATAACTTTATAATGAACCATAAATATAATGTCATTTATAAACAAAAATAATGATGACGACGAGTTTATTTGTAATATCTTTATCAAGTCATTTTTTGCATGAACGCGCTAAAAGTATAATATGAAACTGAAATAAATTACGACAGCAAAAACGAGTTAGCAAAAAAAAAAGATATTACACACGCCTCATTCTATCGCGTTGAGCAACATTTGAGTAACGTTCAAAATCCAACATCTTATCGGGAGAGCCAACTGTTCGCGCTGTTATGCACCCACAATATAATACGAATCTCTAGTCAACTGGAGCGAAAAAGAAGGATGGCCGGAGAAGATTCTCGAATCCCGACGCTCGTATCGTTGATGAGGACGGTTCTTCAATCGTGCGTGTGCCAGTTTTCGCCACTGGCGTTCACAAATGTGAGGCGTATACACTTCGTCATTTGCTTAAAATGAAACTTTTTAAACTTTTTAATTTGCTTCTTATATGTTTAATGACAATAATAAAAGTTATTAAGTAACTTTCAATAAAAATAAATGTAGACATTACTTTACTCAGTGTTTGAATAAGGTTTCAAAAATATTTTACCAAGTATGTTTTGCAAAAAAAGAACTGTTCGATATATAAATTCAAATTTTAAAACTAAAAGCCCCTCCTATATAAAACATATCAAATATCCCAGCGTCACGAAGCAGGAAACTTTTTATTTATAAAGTAACACATCCACTCCCGGGGGCGTGACTCTTGGCGCAAGACTTTAGAATGTCCTGCCCCCTCGTCACAGAACAATTATTTATAAAGCAAAACGTAAGTTTAAAAAAAAGTGAGCGAATATCCTCTATTATATTTAAAACTTTGACCAAGTCGTCATTGGAAAGGTAGCCTGTATGTGCGCGAATTTATATATGTTGAACCGCAAACGAGGGAGAAAGAGGGAGAGACAGAGAGAGAGAGAGAGAGAAAACGCCAACATTATATACAGGCCGAGCTGATGACGCGCGCGGCTTCTCGCCAATGGAGAGGGGATCACTCTGATTGGCGGAGCCACGAACCGTGCCTCCAACATACGGCGGAAACGAGCCTCTCGCTCTCGACTCTCTCGAGGTCAAAGTCTGAGTTATTCGTGCGCGCACGTAATCACCTCAGCTGAAAAACATACGGCCGACCACCTCGAATTCTTCTTTATTTTTGAGACCTTTACGCATACACACGAGCGGCCGCTTGTAACCATCGGTGTGTATGTATACAGACGATGACCAGCGATTTGTAAAGTCATGTGACCAACACGGTCGAGTGTTCGAGAGATTCGTGTGTGTGTGTTTGTCTGTTTTTTGTTTGAATATTTGGGTTTTTTTAACGGAGCTGGCCAATGGTATTCGGTTTTTCCTCTTAGCAATATTTTTATTTTTTATTGGAATTTTTTACTTGTATACATGGCCGATACGCGATTGAAAATCACTAATGAAAATTTTAGTTACAGATTAAAAAGTTAAGCTTCTTACAATATTATTTAAAATCAATTTGTACTAGTAATCATCAAATAATGAGTAACCGATGTTAAAATGATGCAATATAATAATATTCTTATTAAAACATACTGTAAGAATAAATTAGAAATATATTTCAAAATGAAAATAACGTAATAAAATTCTATTAATATTTTTAACAAATTGCCGATAGAAAATAAAATAAAAAATTGTAGTAAAATAATGTATTTGCTTGATTTAAAATGTATAAATAAGGATTAAATTATTTTTCACAAGCTTTGTATTTTTACAAAGTTAAAAATACCCTGTATACCTGTTCATTTGGAACCCTACATCGTAAATATTTGCAATCGATTTTAGTTGCAGAAAGAGATCGATTTGATGACTCACCTGGAAGAACATAAAACACACCCTAAAATGGATTCAATTATGCGACGGATTATTAGATAAAAGGATTAATATCTTATATTGTATATTTATCAATGCGTGATGGGCATTCAACGAGATATAATAAATATTTGAGGGTGTGTCTTTATCTTTAGATGTTATAATAAGATAGAATAAATTCCAATAAAATAAGTATGAGAATTATTGCATCATGTGCGAAAAAAAGGTTAGTTGGGTAAATAAAACTAAAAGTAATAGACTAACAATAGAAAAGTATTAAATAAAATGGAAAAGCAAACTTCCGAACTCGATAGTATCAGTTCAAGCCGTTTGTTTAAGGACAAAAGGGCGCAACTAGATACATGTCGAACCTATCAAGGCAATGAAAGCCAGCCAGTTAATTAAAATTATCAGTTTTCCATTGTTTTGGAAACCTAACATTTACACACGCGTCAATGGAAAATATCGATCAATAGAAAATTCTCTTTAATTTTACTTAAAGGTCAAAACCTTGTCCTCTACTTTGGATCGATGGCATCGTATTTTACAGGTGTGCACGACAAACCCAAAACAAATTAAATGGATTTGACGACGAAGAACTGGCGAACGACCAAATGCTCTTTCACGGATTGGGAAAAGAAACGTTTTTTTAACAAATTTAAATTTAAAATTATACTGTTAAACAAAAAATTTACTACTCTTTTATAAAAATAAAAAAGAAAAAAAAATATTTTGCTTTCAAAGAAGGTCGAGTATGAAAGATAACTGTTTAAGATTTAAAGCGAAATTTTTTTCAAAATCATTTAAGTTAGACGATAAATTCTATTCTTTATTGACTGCCAAAAATACCGCGCATTAAAAAATGAAACATTTAGATAAAGTTAAATATTATATAATTTTTAACATTTTTCTATTTGGTTTCAACTCCTGTGATTGTTATACAAATGAACTTCTTAAAAACGTGTGCCGTTCAATTGTAAAGCCTCTTTTATAGTAAAATACAATTTTTTACTGAAAGCAGACTTAAAATAAAAAAATATAACTCTTACACAAATGACGCTTTCTTAAAAATAACATAAATCATTATTGTTTTCTTAGTAACTTATAGTTGAAATTGGCAGATAAGAAATGTTAAGATTTTGTAGGTTTAAATATCATCAAATAATAACGAATTTATGTTTTATTTTATTTGGAAAAATGAATAGATTATCTAGAAATTTTTCTATACTGTAATTCAAATATTACAGGGTTCAATAGTTTTTAGAGAAAAACCTGGTATTCGGTAAAAGTTTTGGAAAAAAATTGCATTACGCAAAGCCGGTTCTCGTTTAAGTAGGTGCGTGCATTAGCAATTGAATGAGTTTTCAAAACTAGTTTTTCATATTCATTTAAATGTTAATGTAAAATGTAAAAATCTGACGTTTATAACTGTGATAGAATCTGTAACCGCATCGTGTTCACAATATGCATTCTTGTGAAAATAAATCATTGTACTATTGAAAAATATAAAATGTTCTTCCTGCTCCACACATTTTCAAAAATATTAACAACAGATATTTAGCTTTATTTAATACGGCCATAATTATGGTGGTTTTGATGCATATCCTAGGAAAGTGTTTTTTTCTCTATTAGTAATAATTCATATTACTTCTAATATTCAGTCTACTTGTAATATTCAGTCTTCATGTACAAGAACAACAATCTTCTCGAAAGTTCATCTGACCGTCGGCAATATAAATATTCTAAAAAATAACATAGCACGCATCCGATTATGATTGTCACTTTCTCGACTTGCACTGATTTTGCAATAGAAATGACGCGACGCACATAAGATAACTATAAATAGAACCTTCTACTCGTGTAATAAGATTTGTCGATAATTCAATAATATTTACAATCTTGTTTTCGCTATTCGCGCGAAAAAAGTTATGCTAACGCCTTTAATCGAGTCAAAACATCTGGAGATTGCATTGCGAATTTCTTTATATCACGTTTGCAGAGATGCGGATAAAGTCAGGAATTGCATTCAATTTCCGCGCTTTGTGCGTGCTTTTGTTTACCGAAGCTAGTTTCAAGTATCATTACATAAAGTGCGGCTTGTTTGCTGACACTACAATTTATGTGAATGATTCTCGGCATTATAAAAATGTGAAATTATAAAGTACTGGTGTCATTTTTTAAGACACGTGCAAAGTATTCAATGGGCGATAAGAAAGCGAACTATAGTTTTAAGTACTTGTTTGGCTTATTTGCGCGATCTAAAGATTTGTAGATAGATGATCGAAAATGACTACCTTCGAAGATTGTTTTTTAAGTGACAATACTTTATACATGAGTCAGGTTATTACGTAAGATTATTTAAGCGGACAAAAGTACAGAGAAAAATAATTTAGTTAAATATTTATTCTATTTCTCAATTTGAAAAGACCGTATTAAAATTCTAAGAAAAACGTTAAGATATTTTTACTGCTTGGCACTAAACGAAAATTATTTGTTCCATGAGCTGTGACTTTTAGCAAAATAGTTTAACAGATTTATTGTATTTGTCAATAAAACGAGTAACACAGATGTCCAGACTCTGTTTTCCTTCAACAGAATTCAAACTTTTACCATAAACATTTTAAGTAGTTCAATATTACTTGAATACGAGAGACGACATTTTCCAAACAGCCATCAAAAGCTATTCGTGTCATAACGATTCCCGCATTCGCAACATTCGCACAGCATACAATCGTAATGAACGATCTACTGAAAATCTCCGAAGAAATCCGAAGTTAGCCTGTTGAACGTTATTGCATACTTAAATCAAACTGAATAACGTGCTTCTGTTGTATACAACAGCAACCGAGCAAGGATCAATTCGATGAGTCAATGCGACACCAGTCTTGAAGCGCAAAAACGCCTCTTAATTATTGAAGAAATTTCACATAGCTCGAGCTATTCAAACAACAGTAATATTTAATGAACTTGGCTCGCATATTGCGTGAACAGTATAAGGAAAGTTGAATGCGCCAACGGGCATTTTAATGTATATGTATATATGGGTTGGATGTTTTTGTACAAAAACACGCCGCTGCTCCACGCGGTAAAAGTGCCTATGTGAGCTGGGCAAAGAGAGAAATGGAGGCTCAAGCTAGCTCGTGCGGCTGGAGATCACGAGACTCGTGATGATTGTCACGTCACATCTGTGTGTGTGTACGTGCGGTCCCCACTACTTCTTTCTTCTTTTCGCTTGCTCCGCACGTTCCTCTGCACCGTGCAGCTCGCCTTTTCAGGCGCTCCAGACCGAGCATCGTAGCTAACTCCATGTTTTTATTCGGTTAACTTTGTTTTTATTTTCTCTTCGAATGTTCTTTTTTCCAAGAGTTGCTAAATTGGTTTTTGCGAAATGTAGATTATTTGCATACTTGGAATTTTAATTTTATGTAAAGCTATGATTTATAAAAGATATAAGCTTTTAGCCACGACGACTATCCGTTAAATAATAAACTATATTGTAGGGAGTGATTTATATGAGAGGGCAAAGAGAGTAACTCGAGCCCTTTTCGGAAAACACGATAAGCCTAGA
>JAYJLV010108245.1:0-11478 GCA_036873485.1 Torymus texanus | reverse complement strand
ACACACACACACACACACACACACACACACACACACACACACACACACACACACACACACACACACACGCACACAAATTCGACTTTTGATATTCGTTTATCGAGCGCAAATAGCTCCGTTCTCTTTCTAGTGTTTTTCCTGACTCCCTGTATAATAGGACGAGATATTAATTTGTTACTATAATTTATCTAAAATTTTTACAATAAAACAATGAAGGTTCAATTGCAATAAAAATCAGCAATGACCGTGCTGCAATAAATAAAATAAAATCGTGCATATCTTCTTATTTAATAATGACTTAATAATTTTCGGAATAAAGGTGAGAAAGTATATAGTTTTTTAAATAAAAATCACTATAGATTAAACCACCAACTTTATTGTAACATCTCATGAGTTCTTGCTCATAACAGTATCGCCATATTGTGATCTTGAAAAATATTAAATTGAAACTCGTTTCATTTAATTTATTTGCTTTTAGAACTTCGTAAGAGATTTTTAAAATTTGGAAAGAGTGTAAATCTATTGATAACCAAAAAAAGAAAACTTTTTTTTTAAACAGTGTATTGTAATACAAAATTTAAACAGACAAATAACACTCAAAAAGATGTTTTGAGGCGATATATGTCGATATTTGTTTATTTTGAGAAATTTTTTTTTTCGTGGATGTATATATATATGTGTGTGTGTGTGTGTGTGTGCAACTCTTTAGATCTCGGAAACGAATCGAGCGATTTTCGTCGGGCAAAGCCTATTAAAACTCGATACCCTGGTGGGTTTAAATATTTATTGTTTTTTTTTGTTCTTTACGACCAAAAACTATTTTGAATTTTAATTTTAAAAATTTTTTTTATATTAAAGTCATTATTACTTAATATACCTAATGATATTTTCTTGGAAGGTATTTATTACCTAAATTTTCTTTTTTTAATATTTAAATTATCTTCACTTTGTTAGTTGTTATTAAAGAAAATGTTTTTTTATTTCATAAATTAATTTCTCAAAAAATATTTTATTTATCGACTTGAAATTTTAACCACTATTAATCTTATTAAAGACTATATTTGATTAAAATATCAAAAGATTATCTTTATTTATTTTTTTGAAAAATCTTGCATTTCTGTTGTTGGATAACAAGAGAAAATATTATCCAATCGTCCTGAAATTTGGCACGGACATAGCTTTTATACATCTTCAGATTGAGTCCGTTGCTGAAAGATACTTTAGGTTGAAAGTTTTGTTTAAAAATTTTCGAATCTCGGTATTTCAAATTTTAACCAACTAGAAGTGTCAATGTACGCTGCGTGCGCCCTATCGTGGACAAATTTTATGTCAATTTCAAATCGACTAATCACAATCATTAGAGGTGACAATCTCATGTCCATATTTTTTTTATATAGGATTATTAAACTAATGATAGAAAATAGAAAGAGTAAAAACATAAAGTCCCAAATCTTTTAACATAATCTCAGCACTCATAAATTAAATGACAATGAACTGGCAGTCGTTTTTTAATGTGCTTACATCAAAATTATTTTCTTTCAACGGTGTGCGCAAAACGTACTCTACTTCTCGTGCTTGTTTTGCGCTGCAAGAGCGATAGCTGGCCGTCTGTTTGAAAGCGCGTAGTTTTGATTAAAATTTTGTAATAAAATTGGTCTGACGTTATTTATAATTTGTTGTTTTTAGGGTGGGGGTTAACTTCCCCCCCCGCTCTCCTGACCCCCCTCCACTCCCGGTATTCTCGTTCGCGACTCGCGTCGCTCGGACAACACACCACCCGTGCAGAAATCAACCACTTTGCACACTTATATCGAAATGTGCTATTGTAAAGCGTTTTCAGATGATGAAACCGTCGTGTTAAAAATATTGTATTTCACGATATTCCTTTGTGTTATGGATGAATATTCATATACAGGATAAGAGTGAGCGGTGGCGGCACTGGCTACTTGGTGGAGTGCAGTCTACCTCGTTAGTCGGTGATGCTGGTTCAAGTCTGGGTTCGTCCCTTTTTATTGTCACAAAGAGTGGCGCGATATTTATTTCGTAACATTTTGGTAAGAAAAAAAGGCTATTTCGTCAATATGCCGAATCTGAATTAATTTTATAAGTAAAAATGAAGAAGGTGTGATTTAGGAAAAACTTTGTTTTCTTTGATTACTTAAAGAAATTGGGCATTGTCATCTTTGCCTTTATTTTTATTAATGTCATGCATACGTTTTATTACTTGAAAAATTTGTTAAAATATTCAGCAGTACGGGGCTGGTACATTAAAAAGCCCAATTAATTTCTTTGATTTTTGATGATTACGAAAATTATTAGTAATAGTTGTAAATTATTAACATTTTTAAAATTGATCAAATGTTGGCATATTGTTTGCGTGATAAAATGCTATGCTTGATTTAACAATAAATTTTGAAGGTAATGTAAATGTATAAGTTACACGTTGCACTTGATCAATATTCCGGGAGCTCATCGATTTGGTTCTTTGTACTCAACTGAGCTACTTGACCTGTAGATTTTACTATATGCACTGACATATTCATCCCGTCCAAGGGTTGGCTGTGTTTATATTAGCACATCGATCGTGATTTGTAAATCCAGCAAATGGTGGGAATCCAGCGAACGCAGCTCGGTTTCGGGCTCTATTAGAAAATTGTAAAATTTTATAATGCATAGTTATGATTTGTTTTCGTTCGGTTTGCCTATATTTTCGAAACTCGCCAGTTGGCTGCATTGCACTCTGGCACCGCACGTTTATTGCGCGGGCTTCCTTTCATATTTTATGGCAGAGTCGGCGAAGGTAAATAGTACAGCAACACTATGATTTACGACTTGTTGCGGCGCGTTTATTGGATTATATCCAGAGGCGGCCGGGAGGAAAAAGCGAAAATCCATTAGCACGGGACGAGCGGTAAATATTTTGGGGACGGGGTGCCTCTGATAAGGGAACGGAGGCAAAGGAGTAGCTGGAAACTGGTCGGAAAAGTGAAAAGGCCATTATCTGGGCGAGAAATCGGGCCAGATCGCCGCGTGGCTGGAGGCTCCGGGGGAGAGTGACTAATCGCGGCGTGCTACCGGAATACATCCCCGGGCCGAGTGGAAAGCGGGGGCACAATGACGACCGAGTAACCCGCTTTTAAGCGACGTGGCCCTGACTCCTACCGGCTGGCCGCTCGCATTATTCGCGGGCAGGCCGCACCGAGCTACCGACTTGGATTCTCCACATTCACGCAGCCGGGCATTCAGGCCGCAGCCAAGGCTTTACGACCCTTGCGAGAGAGTGGCACACGGTAGCGAACGCGCCAAAAACGAGCGGCGGCCGCCACTGATTTACGGCTACATAAATTTCTCCTCTGGCCAGCCGCCGCTGCGCGACAAAGCGAAAAACGACGAGACGAAAAACGAAGAGTCGAAAAACGAGAAAGGGGGCGCAGAGAAATTTCGCATCTCTCTCCCTTGCCGCCTTTCTCCTCACCCAGTTCCTTCCTTCCTTGCCGGCTCCACACGCCACTCCACCACCCAGCGAGGCTTGCCACAACAATTCTCTGTTCACGATGTAGGTTACCGAGGCGAGCCTTTCTTCGAGGATTCACCTACTGCTTTACTGCCCTACAATAAATCAATTGCGCCTCCTCCCGCCTCCATTCTTGCGCCCAGCGGCGGAAAACGACGTCATCGCGACTTTTCCCTTTTCGAAAGTCTCGCCCCCGCGGCGTGGCCCCTCGATAGAGCATCGGACGTGTCCAAACAACTCTGGCCGGCGGCCGCGGCACGGAGCGCGTCTTTTAATTTATCAGAAATGCCGGCTCGTTGTTCCGAGCCGAAGGCGTCAATGGGCCGCCATCGAGGAGCCGAGTGGTGCGCGCGGATTTGGAGGAAAGCACATCCACACTTGGCATAGGGGCGCCTTTCTCGTGGGCAGGAATCGCGCGCTTATCCTCGATCGCAACAATGCACCCGTGGGATTTCGGGAATGCTGGAGGAGCGTGCGTCAATTGTGTCGGCTGATTGCTCGAAACTGTTGTGCCTGCCCGGAGAGTAAATCAATGCTAAATATTACAGAGCAGTTGAAAGGCCCGCGAGAACGAACGGATGTAAAGATGCGGGCTCGGACGTGGGATGCTCGCCTTTTCCTTGGCCTACCCATCGCCATGCATTCACTCCTTGCCTCTGAGTCGCGCGCGGCAAATTGCCCTTGCGCGTGTCGTTAAATGACTGCTGATCAATCGACTCTTTCTATATACATAAGCTTGCAATCGGTTTCGCCCTGCCACTTATCCCCTCACCCCGCTAATATTCCGGATTACGTGATTCTATTTACCACTCGTCTACGACTCTGAGTATCTATACGCATGGAATAACCGAAAATTTCGACGAAGCAGGATTTTATTTATGAATTTTCTCACAACATTTTTTATCTTTACCACTTAATATCCTCGAAATGAGATGAAATGCACGTCAAAAAGCAGATTAGAATAATTATTGAGCGGCAAGCTGATATTAATCGGTCGCTGTATGCCTCCGATATATGCCCGAGAAGTGGCGTGGGAATGCCGCTGATTTAAATATCTGGAAAATAAAATTATAAATTCAAAAAGCATTTGTCCTATAATCACATAGTTCGAAACACTTGCGAGTAAAGAAAAGTAGAGAAAGGTTAGAAGACTAAGTTATATGTATAGCGATGTAAGAAGAGAAAACCAAAAATTTATCTGAAAAGCTTGTCGACGGCTTCGAAAATCTTGATAAAAACACAATGATTTCCAGTAATTTCATTAACCATTTAATATTTATTCGCAGAAAATTGGATCAATAGATATAAGGATTTAAAAAATAAAAACTTTTTGTTGCTTCTGGGTGTCGTTACGAAGGCCAATTACAGTTATAGTTTAGCATAAAAAATCATCTAGTAAGGAAAGTACAAAACCAGCAGATTTTCCGAGTTGCGAATATCCATTCATCTGTGTTGATCTGAATCAGACAATTTTATAACTTTTCTACTTTTCATTTCTCTCTCAATATGTTTATATCTATGATAAAAATGATTTAATCGAAAACAGTCGAAACGACGAAATTTCAGGACAAACATCATATTATGAATTTTTAATTTAATTTTTCCAAATATTGAAATCACCGACATTCCCACATAATTTCTTGAGCATATCAGAGGAAGTAAGGATAAAGATCATTAACAGGTCGACCATTTCTCAGTTTGACACACAATAATTAGTCCAATCTGTTTTCTGAATATGAAATGTAGTGCTGGATGGGAATTTACTTCTGCTACAAGTTTTTTTAACGTTTCAACTATGTAAAAGTGTAAAAATTAAAAATATACGTTTTCCATCATATAATATGTGAATATATTCAACAGAAATTGTATGTAGTCATTGTAAACAATTTGTTATTAAAAAATTGAGATAGCTCACTTGTAACATTATATAATCTCTAGCATTATATAGTTTAAAGCAGTTCTACGCCACTCTAGTTAGAATCTTTTCCGTTACTGCGAGTTCCATTTACACTATCTTATTTTTTTTTAAATTTCATATAATGTTTGTACAACTTGTATTATTCTATTAGTTTGCCTCTTAGCACTATTAATATAACAGTAGAGTTTAACAATATACTTAATAACACTATTTCTAAAAAGTGAAAATCAATTTATTTTTGTTTAACGGGTCAAACTCTTTAGGAAATTTAAAAGTTTAATTGAATATTTAAGTATATACGGGAAAAAACTTTTCAAAATACGCGATAAAGTCACGTTTTTTCTTTATATCAACTGTTTTTGTCAACACTCTCAATTTGTTTATCGCTATTACGTGTTTGGTACAGCTTTGGTGTAAATTTATATCATGTACTGTATATAATATTTTTAAATTCATTAAAATTATAAAAGTATTGAATTTTTATATGATTGCTGTAAATTGCTATATTTGGTTGTAAATGATGGGTACATTAATATTCTTATGACAAGTACTAGAAATAATAATAAAAATTTCAATTATTTTCTTAATTCTTATATAAATTGTTGCAATAGTCACTCCACAACGACTGGCATTTTTATAGAAGTTTTATGCATAATAAACAAAATGTTATTCAGTATTTCAGGGTTTGACATGTGTGATGATTGAAAATTGTGTTTGTTTCACATATAGCAGTTTTCTTATTTAAAAAAAAATGAAAGAACTTACATAAACGGGTTAGTGGTTTAGAAAGTTCCAGTAAGCACCGACATAAAATCGTGCAACGTGTTTACACAATTTAGCAACCGCATTTACAAAGGAGCACTGCCATATTCCTACCCCGAGTAGACCTGCAAACTAGATGGAGTAGCGAAAATTTTGACCGATGTCATAAAATTTGAAGAATTTACGGTGTCAATCGTGCTGGTCGACGGTACCTAGCACTTTTGACATTGGTGCGCTTGGATTTCGGACTCGAAAATGACGCAACTGTATATATACCTACCGACCGCACTATCTATTTTAGAGGCCCTTTTCTGCACACCGTAAAATCTCTCCAAAATTTGTATGCGCGAACCGTAATTTTGGAAAACAACCGTTTTCAAACGAAATATTTTTTTAGAAAAACCGTTTTAGGACAAAAGATGTTGCAAGAACGCCAAAGAAGTCCCGTTTTAAAGTAGAGCATTTTAAGGGATGCTTAAAAACACCGTTTTAAAAGAGAACAAGGATCCACAGTTGTAAAATAGGTCATATTTTTTTACCTAACGGTTGTCGTGTTCTGAAGATCCTCAAAAAGAAGAGATACAGCCAAAATATAGGGAGGGGAAAACTTTTCCTGACTTTGCATATTTTGCAGTAACTGTCACAGCGCCGGGCTTCGATCAACAGAATTTATAAAGTTTTGCGTTGAATTTACAATAACACACGTTATATTAAAAGAATTCTAAATTATTAAGCACTTATTTTTCTTTGTTTCTCAATATATTTTTGATTTACTAATAAAATATTTATTTGAAAATAAAATTTTAAATTTATCGACTTCGATTTGAGTACTGATATTGTCGTTTTACCAACGTCAGGAATAAGACCACATACACAGTGGATTTCCATCTTTCATTTATATAGTTTTTCATTGTTATTCGAATAACTTTGGGAGATATTCTTTAGTTTATGAGTAAATAACGCAATAAGATAATTTATATAACTCTTCTTTTAAAATATGTTATGAAAAATAGAATACGCACAGACGACTTATTTTCATAAGAAAATATGACGTAGCTCTTCTTAAATGATCGAATACTGGTACCGTAACGGTATCGTTAATCGCTCTGAATTGCTGTCACACAATTTTATCTTACGAAATATGTTGGTATTTAATTCCTACTACAGAAAGCTTTCTTTTAATTAAAATAAAAGTTTGATAAAAACATGCTAAAAATGTGTTTAACGTCACTTGAAATGGAAATACATATTTTGAAAAATGTCTGCCTGGATGAGATGTGTGAGAGATCTTAGCTGGTATTTAATAGATTTTAATGCAATAAAAAACCTTCCTTTTCGAGTCTGGTAAAAGTCCAATTTGTACTTTTTTGATGCGTTTTATTTTAATGTTTATTTTTCATTTTTTGTAATCTAATTTTTTTTAGTAAAACTGTATCAGACAGAGTAGTATGGAATTACTATTTTTTCATTAAAATTTTTTGTTTATTTGTTATACAACAAAACTTGAAATTTTTAGAGCATGATATCCTTAAGATTTGATTCTTTTGAAATTGAGTGAAACGGTAGAGCTTCTATATTTTATTGGATGAGTTCATTGAGTGGAAGTAATTGCAATTTCTAGAAAAGACTCTGTGATTCGACTTACAGCGGATCTTTTATGTAATATACCGAATACATATGTAACGTCAGGGATTCAAACCCCCTTTATGTCAAGGTAGTTTTCTAACAAATTATCGTTTCGTTTACTAAGCGGGAGCATATAATCTATATCATACACGTCGTTCTGTCTCTCTCGTTTTATGCAGGTCATCTGGTATTTTGGTTTATAATCATAAATATCTTCTTAAAAAGCTTGGCTTGTCATAAATATTCGATAAACTTAAAAGATAGAGCGAAATTTCATCGTCCTTTTTTTGTTGAAATCCCGTTTTTTAACTTTAACTAATGAAATTACTTTGTTATAGCTTATATATAGCTTCCATTTATCCTACATGTAAAAATAACCATTTTCCATATTTTTTTTTTAAATTAAGTCGGCAATCTATACATAAAAAAATTGTAAAAAATTCTTTGGCACTTAACAATTTTAATAGAATTTTATCGTGTTTTTGTCCCATTTTTGCCTATGTTGAGAAACTATACCTTAACAAAGCTATGTAAACTCTTTCAAGAAAGTTTACAGTTATTCCATTGAGAAAAAAGTGTAGCAAAAATTATTAAATGTTTTGTAAAAATTACTATACTGTCTCGTAAAGCCACCACAGACTGTAAAAACCCAAAAAATTACCTGTAGTTTATAAGATATTTTGCTAGAATTATGGTAAAATTTACTATACTATATTGTAAAATTTACTGTAAAATATGGTAATTTTTTGGGTGTTTACAGTCTGTGGTGCCTTTATGAGATAGTATAGTAAATTTTACTAAATTATTTTTACATATTATTTTAATTTTTTTTATGTACCCGTCTATGATCTTTCAGAATTTTATGGGACGCCCCCACAGTCTTCGCGTGAGTGTGTTTGATTGTAATATCGTTCACTTTATTATCCCGCTCTATTCCTGCATTTACCAAGGGTTAGCGCATATGCACGTCTCCTGTGGTGTGGGAAAACTTTCTATGCCACGATCAGGGATAACCCTCACCAGGAAGAGAAAATATTCTCTGGTTATTCTTCCCTGACTGCTGGGCGAACATCGTTAATGTGTTTTCTGCCGGTGCAGCAAAGCCATTACCATCCAAGTGTTAAATAATGTCAATAGTCTGCTCTAGGTAAAGGTAATAAGGGCCTGACTATAGGTATGCCGCAAGGATTCGCACGCAAAAGGGTGCAGGTATGGGCATCGATTAGCCTTGATATGTATTGACCAGGTGTAAGTTTCACGTAGCCCATCTATTGTAATCAACGAGAATTTATTTTATTATTTGAAGCAGTAAATTACTAAACAGTCAAAAACAGCATAGACACGGACATGTCAAGATAAGACGACGGGGTCGAAGGCGCATTTCGTTACGCGTCTTGCTAGGGTTCTGGCCAGGTGTTGTTTGGATTCTTCGAAAAAAAACGGTCAGCCGCGCCCAGCTAGAATTCGAACTCAGGTCTCTCAAACGGGAGGCCGGACTCTTATCCATGAGCCATCGCGGTTCTATTATTGTGATCACATATTATTTTAATGAAAGTATATCATTTTTCGAATCACTTTAACTTTAAAGTAAACTCTCGGCCAGAAAGTATGCTTTTCGTAAGATTGGAAACTACCGCAGAAATCGCTGTTTTCATCAAACAAGAACTAACTTTCCGCGAACTCCAATTATATTTACAAAATTTGAAAAGTTCTGAGTCCATATGCGTCTATATGCGTATTATACATACAACGAGACTCGAACCGGCGGACTCAGGGCTAGAATTTCCTGCTCAGCCATTGGGCTAATTTTATCTGTTATTGCGCGGGAGAATAGTGAGAGGGCAGTCCGTGAAAATATTTTCACAATTCTATAATTATAATATATTTTTCTAATTATTTTTTTGTCGTCTCGCTGATATATAATAATTTTGGCGAAATGGGAATAAAGAAATTAATAGAAATAAAAGAAATGCCCATTTATTTGTAGTTAACTTTTGTTAAACTTGTTACATACTCTCTCAAGTCATTAAGTCTCTCAGTGCTCCCCATTTTGTCGAGGCCCCTGAAAAAGCCTCCGAGCACTTGAATAAGTAGTAAGCAGTGCGAGGAGCGCACACGTTCGTGTTCATCTCGAGTCCCGCGTTTGCCCATGAGGGGACAACGACGCTGACGCTGACAAGTAAGTATACCGCACGGGAGAAATTCGTACGTGATTTTTCGATGAATGGCAGAAGCTAAATGTGATTACAATCTTATTTTATGTACACTGACGGGGTGTGTACACGAGGTTGTAATAAACTAGAGTGCCGGGACTCACGTCGCGCGGCACGTGGCGCAGTGCGCACAACGATATCAGCCTCGTATCGTTGCCCTTGGACACGTGCGACTGGCACTTCATAAAAATACAATATATAAAAGCTCAGCTTTCGGCTCACACGGAATGTGCTACAGATTATCATTCATGCATGTTTATAGACTTTTATTATTTGCTGCCTTTCATATACTAGTGTAAATAAGAAATCTTTCACCAATGCTCCTGTAATATAATAGTTTTCACTTCACTTTCTCAATTTAGTATAATTTTACAGTACAATAAGAATATTTTGTTTTATTATGTTTATGTTACAATATTAATTTGAATTCAGGTGCCGCTTTACTATTCTGCTTCACTTATCACTTCAAATTACGACAATTGGAATGTTAAGCCTCGCTGCGCTCGGTGAATAGCACGAAGCGTGTTTACTAGTACTTCTGCTAATACCTACCGTAGAATGAACCAGATCTAAAGCCCTCACATTTTGCAATTGTTTCCATGAATTGTATAGTTTATCTAGAGTGTTACGTACAAGAAGAAGACGAATGAAGACGAACAAAAAATATGCGACAACCGGGACTCGCGACCCGCGGATTCTAATTGGGCACTGTACCAACTAAGCTTATATAATGTCGCGAGGTTACTCGAAGGCCTCGCGCACATCTTATTCTTATCGTGATGCTGACGCGTCGAATGTACAGTCGAGCAGCTGAGCCCGTGACAAGAGCAAGCTTTGTAATACAGTAGAACAAAATTTGTGATATAACACAATCGACACAATCATGTTCTGTTGTACTATAGAGAGAAAATATACTAAGAAAACAAAAACAATCTGTAGACATCTGTATATGGCCGAGTCTCTGTTAAATCGGGAGGTCGAAAAGTAGATTTTCTTGAAACTCTCAGAAAATGTTCTGCTACTTATTCCGGATACCCCTGATTCTTTTCCAATTTTTTTGATCCATACTTTTGGATATATCAGAGGTCAAATACTAATTTTTGATGATTTTTTGCCGATTATGATTAATTTATAACTCCTCAGGGAAGCATTTTTCGCGACAGACATAAGAATAGTTATTTTGTAGAACTTTTTCACCTTTTCAATAAAAATTTTTTTAAAGCCGCACGTATATATATACTCTCACTAAATAAATGCAAATGAAACATATAAATTTAGAAAATTAAAAGCCCAATCAGGACTTTTTCTACCAAAAAATTCATGAAGATACCTTTTTATTGTCCAAAAGTGTCGGTATGAGTCCTCGAATGATTACACAGGCCCACAAAAAAAAAAAAGTGCCCGGTTCTGGGAGGGAGACTAACATATCCTTATGTATTTTTGAC
>JAYJLV010108224.1:0-11480 GCA_036873485.1 Torymus texanus | reverse complement strand
AAGAAGAAAAGTTATATTCAGATAATTTAAAATGGATCATGCAGGGCATGATTAGTACTACACAGTAACACTGATAACTTATATAAAAATAATATATTTGACCTTGAAATTGAGACACTGTGTTTGTACGTAAAATCTAAAATTTACCATTATAAACATTACCGGTAAATATATTTTATTCAAATCTACTTACATTTTGAGTTATCCTTGTAAGTACTCTTACCACTAATTTAATGTCTATTTTTTAAAGATTTGTATAATATTTTTCGATATAATCCAGAGTATGATTATTGCAATGTATCATTCATTACAATTGTTATAAAAAAATTGGGTAAAAAACTCAAGGAATAACATATGATATAAAATATTTCTTATCTTATATGAGGTAATAAATTTGTATTGCTCAATAACTATTTTTATAATATATAATAAATATAAATTACAATTATCAAAACCTTGACTTGATTTTCAAATTCGTTAGACAAAGTCAGACTGTTAATTCCAATCTTTACACCGTCGTTGCATGCATCCCCACATGCTCTCCAGATCTCCTTCTCTCTCGCCCCTGTCTCTCTCTCTCTCTCTCTCTCTCTCTCTCTCTCTCTCTTTCTCTCTCTATCTCTTCTTGACGACACGAGGCGATCGCGCGACGAGATATTAAGGAAACTTTGGCTGCGCGCGCTTCTCCACGGCTTAATATCCCATCTAAATGCTGATTCTTCGGGCGAAGCTTCATTATTTCTTGTAATTCCTCGCCGCCTAAACTGCATTTAAACTCCTCGCGCGAGGTTCATACATATACAGCCGGTGCGGCCGCAGTCTCGGCGAAAAATTACAGAACTGTACCGAGTAAAAGAGATTCTGACACTCCGCACGCTCGCTCAACGACTGAGGGCTCGTAAAGCCGTTCAGGGAAAATCTTACGCTGGGGTCATGGCGATTAAGTGAGCAACAGTGAAGGGTGAAAAAGGTTTAGTTGGTTCGTATATGTTATCTGACGGTGTGTTACAAATAGTAAGTATCGATTGCTTTGCTTTTTCATAGACGGTTGGAAAGATAATAAATTATTGCCCTACTCGCATATATACGTAGTCAAATAAGAGGCAGTTCAAGCTATTGTTGCAAAATGAAAAACACAATATCAAAATGAGGGTACTAAAACATTATAAATATTCTTCAACAGATAAATATTCTTACTATTTCAATTTTCATCACACATTATGCGATACAAATTTTACTTTACGTGCAATGAAAGATCATAAAAAAATCCCTGCCAAAAGAATTAAATTTATCTTATTAGCATTAAAAATTTGAATGTTCTAGATTTTTTTAGGAAATCCTAATTTTTTACAAATTAACAAATCAATATATGTAATTTCTCGAGTGACTACACTTGGCTATATACGGCCGTAAGAAAGTATGTTGCAAAAATCATTGAATAAGGTCTTTATTTTATTTATTTGTTTAATATTCTTGCGTTTTTCATTTGATCTGTATATTTTTTTCCCAACTGCATAACAGAGTTATATGGAGGATTTGAAGTATTAAAATAGTTTTTAGGCTAAAAATGCTTTGATAAATATTCAAAAAATAAAACATGCCACATGAATTCATGAATTTTTTTAGTGTGGATTACGTTTACGTTTATTTTACAAATAATGTAAATGCCAAATAAATTTGATAAATCATTTTATGAATTTTGGTCTAGGAATTTATAAACTATATCAATAACCAAAATCCCAGTTCAATTTATTTCAATAGTTAGTAAATAGACCAAAAGTAAAACCATTTCGAGAATTTTAAAAGGGTATTAAAAATTTGCTCTTCCTAAAGATCGCATCGCAACGCATAAATCCCACGAAAAATCCCTCTTCTCTCAAAAGATAAAAATCCTTTCACAGACGAAAAAGTATGCACCGTCGAATCCGTAGATTCCAAGCGTAAAGCACCCTCCGACAGATCGCCTCCTATCCTCCTGTACATCCCCGGCTGTGCGCTACATAATATACACGTATGACGTTCTTCGCTCTCTATACTTGCTTTCTTCCCCCCAAGCCGTATCGATTTTTCACGCGCAGGTAAACTCCTTTCCGCGGCTCGATCTCTTTCCCTTTCTGAATATTTCATGGCAAAGTCGCCACTGCTCGATTTTTGCCAGATCCACTAGAGACGAACAACAAAATAACGAAGATGAAAAAGAAAATAGTCAAGATATAGTAACGATGTAGCGCCACTCTCTTACCGTCTCGCGCGTGCGCGCCTGCCGTCGCATAATATTAGTAAAGCAGCTACGGGCACTTGATGATTTGCATTGCGCGTATCGGGTGAAAAATGTCGTGTGATGGGAAAAGAGAAGGATGGTTGGAAATATCAGAGTATCTGCAGTGATAGAAATTTTATTTATTTGAAACTTAGTGTTGTACAAGTAGATCTAATGGTATATTGAATAAAAATTTGTTTTTGTAATCATTTTCTTCAGTCGATCACATGGATACGTCCATTATTTGAGATAAAATAAATTCTTTTAGATAAAGAAATGGTAAATGATATTGAAGCAACGATTTAGCTATGTTTCTAACACGTGCATGAAAAATACATGCCTGTAAAGGGGATCGAAAGTTGAGTTTTTTCGAGTAGCGGAAAGAAGATCCTTTTTTCCTCTAGGGAGAAATATATAATTTTCTCGAAAGAATAGTATATTAGGTATTTAGAGAGGAAGAATCTTATATAGTCTATATCTCGTTGAGAGTATATCATTTTTCACCATACCACAGTCGAAAACACCACATTGGAGTGCATAAACTCTCATCAGGTATCCCAACAGCATTAAACCAGCAACTTAAGCGCCACATGGCTGAGGTATTTCCGACCTCAGCTATGCGCAGCTGCGTTCCATGCGCCTATTCCTCTCTCGGCTGCTAGTACTCGCGCTTGTGCGATTCTTCATGATAATGAAATTTCGATCGCACGTTCGGCGACTATCCATAGGCTCTTTTCGAATTGGCGGGAGCTTCGCACCTCCAGTCTCCTAAAATGTTCAGGAGGATATGAAACATCGAGCCCTCGATTAAATCGCCACTGCGGCGAGGGGCACAGCCTCCTTCCCTACTCACCAGCAACCGACCACAGGCTGGGAAAATGTTCCCGATATTACCTTCTCGATTTTGTTGCATAAAAATTTATCTGAGTACATATAAAGGCTGTTACTAAATTATGAATACTGAATGAGAGAGGATTTCTTGGAGAAATTTAACTTCTCGAATCATGAATATTGATTAGAATAATGAATACAATGCGATAATAAGTGAGATTTCCTCATTTGTAATGGCTAAAGAAAAATAATAAGACAGTTTCACAAAATGAAACAGATCGTTTGTGCAATGGGCTAGACTATGATATTCCCGTATAAAACCAGTTTTTCATTTAGAAGTCTAATTATTCTTTTGTGTTAGTTAATTTATGAATTTTTTCAAACGAAGTATATTTTATAAACGAAAAATAAAAACAACACATTTTGACTAATTAAGTATAGGGACTGAACTCCCTGAATAATGCGAAGCCCAGATTTGGATTACGGTTAATGCAAGTACAAGCAATTTCACAAAAAACGTAATTAACGCATAAACGTGTTTACAAGCAATTCTAAATTCGATCTCTATACAATGACTTACAATATTAAAGCTCATGTTTACTCACATGAACTTGATAAAAAGTTAATTGTCGCATTGCACTCTTTTATTTAACGTACGGATGCATACATTCATTAGAAAGCGGGAGCGATCACATAAGGCGTCCAGCTTAAATGCAAAAAATACCAACCGCATAAGGTAGCTAACCAGTAAAAACGCCACTGCTAACGCGTATTTTCCGCAGTTAGCATAAGTACTGTTTCAAGCTGAAAGAAACACGGTCCGAAGCCGGAGCAAAGTGATGTTACGCGAATTAGCTCTTGTAATATAGCGGTAGAATATCAGTGAAAAGAGTACGGAAATCCAGGCTCAAAGTAGTTGCGTAATCATACATATACGTGCTAGACATGTATACGTATATAGAGAGGGTGAGCTGCACGTTTTACCGACCATTGATGGCGGTAATACCCTGGTAATCCGAAAAACCCTGGCGAATTTTCTCCTGGTGAGAAAGATGGGCCAGTGGAACAAGTTGCCGTTTACGAGGATATACGATATCGATTAAGCTTCCGGAAAAAAGAAAAAGAGATAGAGGAAGAGCGAGACAGAGACGCAAAGAGAGGAGAGTACTATAGTATTATGCGGTTACTCCGCAATGTCATTTTCGAATTATCGTAACTGGCTGCTGCTGCCCCTTTCCTTTCGTCTATCAGAATCGCATTAGCGATAAAATCACCTGTGTATATGTGTGTGGCAGCCAATTGGTATAATACTCTTCCTGGAAAATGCGCAGTAATTATAGAGCAATTATCCGCTGTATTGCTTGTAACGTTTGCTAGTTTTATTCTTGTCACACTCTGCATGTGTATAATGTCATACGTTTTTCGGAATTGATAAAGTATTGCAAATTGTAAAAAGTCGCGAAGTGCGTCAATCTTAGTATTCAACTTTGTAGAAGTTTTAATTTTATGAATATTAGATTATGCGTTGCCTTTGGTTTAGCTTATCTCTGCAAGTGGCTTCATCAAAACTTCTGCTAAATTTATTTATCAGTTGTCACTTAGATTTTAAACTATGGAATAACTTAAAATTGCTGCACATTGTAAATTACTTAATCCTGTGTGGTAGTGATTTAGAGAGATGGAGCTTGACGTCGGGTCCCTCAAGTATGTGTGGGAGATTGGAGGACCACCACTCCTGCTAAAGCAGCTCTAGACAATTCTCTTGTTCTCCCAAGATGAATAATATTATAGAAAGTTCAACATTGAGAAAGAATAATGAAAAATAGAGATGTGTTGGTAACTGTGTAATTTTTTAGATAGGCTTTGACTTTTCGCAAATATTTGAAAAAATTCTTATAAATTTTAGAGATAAAAGGTAGACAGAAAAAACGTCTATACTTGCCTTATTTTTTATTTTCGTAGAAAGTTTTATATTAACAATATCATTTTTATTTTTCATTTAAAAAAAACATTTTTTAGTGAGATTTCACAACTTTTTAAGAGTAAAAGTACATAAAAGAATTGCAAATGTTTTTAACAATATTAGTAACACCATACTATTTCGTGTATAGTCATGAAGAAACTTATCTCAATTTGTAGATAAACATATACTTAGCACGTTATATTTACAACTAAGATTGTCTCAACTCTTTGACCAGTGCAAAATCTTAATCTGTTTCACTATGACTCTAATTGCAACTGCATTCTTATTTTTGTCAGGGGATGCACTGATATGATTGATATTGACATTAATGTAGTGTAAGATTGAATTTTACTAACTCATGATAATCAATTATAAAATCTATAAAAACTCAATTACTTCAATGATTAGAATCGACTACAGTCCTCTTTCTCAATACCGCCGCAGTCCTCTCTCTCTCCAACCCTATTGTGAACAATGTAATTGGAGAGAGAAAACCGCGGCGGTGTTGAGAAGGAGGAGTGTGTATATATATATATATATATATATATACACGTTCGTAAGACTATTATTTATCTTGTGTAAGGTGTGAGCTTTCGCATCAGTGAAAAAAACATTCAAAAAGAATTGCAGATGACTATATAAAGTTCGAAACTCAACAATTTTTTATAGTACCCAGTACAACAGTCTTCTTCTGATTCCAATCTTACAAAATCCAGCTGCAGAATGCTCTAAGAAAAACATCGTGCAGTCGTCGTCACCGTCGTCTTTCTCACCAAAATTCCACTCGGAGAAGATCACGTGAAACTTTACAGGTTTTGTCCAAGACCTCGTCTCACTTTGACATTTAACGGCGAGTTTTTCTTATACCAGCCCGTTGCGATAAATCGCCAAGTATCTCACACTCGCGGAGTTCGACGACTCCTGAAAAGCCGCTTCACGGATAACATTCTACGCGCACGAGAGAAAGAGAATGAGAGAAAGAGAGATCTAGAGAGAGAGAGATAGAGAGAGAGAGGGAGAGAGAGAAGGAGGCATTGTGCGTCCGGTATGCCGGTTACGGGGAGAGTTAATGATGCCCGTAGATCAGGGATTATTGCGCCGGCCGGCGTCTTCGTATAACCGTCCTTTGTGCGAAGAGCGGAAGAGGCGGCTCGGGTGGTTCCATCCGACTGTCTGTACTTGCCTCTTATTACGGCTACGACGCGTGCGCTATTCGAACGGAAATATGATCCTGGATTAAGCCATTCAGCGTAATGGCTGGATTTCTTGCGCGAAGGAGGAGGAGATGGGATCAGTAACGGGGTGTGCTGCTGCGCCGAATTATTTTATTTGTCATACAAGATTAAGTATATATATAACTAAGACTTGTGTTATGAGTTTTGAATAATTATAACGTCATTGTGAACTTTATTTGAGTTAAAAGATTTATCATTTAATTCTAATTATATATGCATTTTCTAGTTAAAATTGTATCACTGTACTTATGAGTTAAAAAATTGTAGAAAATAGGACAGTCAAATGTCAAAGTATATATAATTTATGGCATTGGTACTTACAGTTATACTTCTTATTCTTCGTAGCATTATTATCTATGTTCTGTGTGAAAGAGCATATTGTACCCACTTCCAGCGTTTGACCGATATCAATTACGCCTGTAGTGGTCTGTTATTGCGCAAGGTGAAAGATACCACCTCGAACTTGGAAGAGCGAAGAGACGTTCTGTTTCCGGTAGTAAGCAACGACCCGAAATCACCATCAGATATCAGTTCCACCGGCATGACCTTTAATTACCTAAACGAGTTCTACGTAGTTAAAGGCCAAGATAAATAATAATTTGATATCTTGTCATATTCACGTTATCGGTGAAACTTTGATTTCACCTGCGGTACTGGTAGTCTCTGGTTGAAAAGCTCACCACAAGACCAAAATTAATTAAAAGGATATAATAGTCCTTCTTTACCACTAATCCTGTTTTATCGGCGGAACATGTAAAAATAATTGATATAAAAAAAGAATAGCGATTTATGTCTTGCACAAATTCAGTTACGTTGTTCTACTGAGTTTCAAAGCAAAAAAGCGCCGACAACTTTGTTTATTTCAGGAACGAAAATTAACCAAAATTAACGAAATTTCGTTCCAGAAATAAACAAAGGTGTCGTCGTTTTTTCGCCTTCTTTAAACTTCGTAGAATGACGTATATATCGAAATCTATAAAAAATCGGCTTTTAAGAGCTAAACAAATTTTTTTTTTATGACGTACCACTTATGCTAACCATATGAATGCCTTTTAGAGACCTCGTATAAGTATTTTATGCCCGTGAACATCAAATTTGGAAATAATTATTTTTAAAGGGCTAAAATAGAATTTTTTGATGTTTTTTTCGCAAAACGTAGTATGTATCATTTTCTGTGGGCGACGTATTACTCCAAAAAATTATAATACAATTTTGGGTGATTGGAAACCAAAAAATGTACTTCGTTGAATTTTTTCAGACTTTTTGGTAATATAGAATTCCCGTAAATAATTGAATCTCAAAGAAAGAAAATAAAAAATGGTTAATATGAGGGATTTTGTACTATACAGTTAGGCTTAATTTATTGCAGAAAATGAATAAAGTTTGGGGTACATACAGGTTTTTGAAAATAATTTTTTGTTACATATTATATTTAATTGTACCTTTTCTGGTTTCCAATCATACAAAATTGTATTATGATTTTTCGGAGTGATACATCGTCTCACAGAAATTGATACATACTACATTTTGCGAAAAAACATGAAAAAATTCTATTTTAGCCCTTTGCTAAAAGGGCTTCTATAATAAGTCTTCCGAAATTTGGTGTTCACGGGCATAAAATACTTATGCGAGGACCCCAAAAGACATCTGTATGGTTAGCATAAGTGGTAGCTCAAAAAAAAATATTTTTTTTCTCTCTTAAAAGCCGATTTTTTATAAAATTTGACATACTTACTAGCACGAGCATATCAAATAATCATAAAATCAAAATTAATTTCATCCACTCGTACTATAACGTGTAATAATTAACATCGGTGGTGTAGAGAGACTTTGAAGAAGGTAGTACGAAGAAAGGGCTTCTCGTCGTGAATTTCTCCCTCTTATCAGTGTGCGCAAGTCAAGTGAGGATCGAACTTGATTAAATACATGACTTATTTAGTACTCTAAAGTTTTATTTCCACTTCTCTTCTTGTTACAGCATCCTCTTGGAGATAAGCCAATAAATGTCGCACGTTTTCTTGATTGACAGGAAATTAATTTGAAGTTAAATTTCGAGCTGGTTTCACAAAGCTGTTAGTGAGTTCCAAAAGTAAATATCTATAAAGAATCTAGAAGGTAATAAATGATGAAAAAGTAAAAAAGTAAAATTGATCTGATGGAGGCAATGGGAAGAAATCGAAGACAATGTATCACACAAAACAAAATAAGCCTGAATAGGTTGGTGGGCCTTGCCAATGAAACGTTGCTACATAAGAAGAAATTATATCGACTTAGATTTCTTCTCATTGTCTCTGTCAGTCAATTTTACTTTTGAGACATTTATTAACAACTAGAGGCAATATGTAATTCATATTCACAAAATATAGAAGGTTCTAATTTCTATTAATTCTCTCAATCAATTTATTCTCCTGATATCAGACGATTAAAATCATCCACAGAACATTACTTATAAATTTCGGAGATATCATTACGAATATCCACTCATTTGCCGCGCTGTTAGCAATTAACACTCGTGACTGCAGTACGGTATTGCGATTATTCGTTGTCAAAGACACAAATACACGCGTTTACATGTGTGCGGTAGTCTATTAGCAGATCAGAGTAGACGGCCGAAGTAAACAAGACAGGGAATGCAGAGAGTTGACCAGAAGCTATGTGTGTTGTGTTGCGTAGTGTGATTGCTGGGAAAAATCATCGATGATAACCGTGATTTTATCGTCTGATTTAGTTGAGAGTGATTCTACTAAAAGATTGTGGAGTTTGAGTTTTAATATTTGGTTATAAAATGTTTACATTGTTTTTATAGATAGAGATCATTCCATTAAGGGCATTCTTCTTTTGAATTTTCGAGCCCATTGGTTTAACCGCATTCCTCAAAGATTAAGAAAGGCAGCGACGTTTGCGCGCACGATTACGTTCAATTTTAAATGTTTCCACTCTATTAATTTTAGACATTAAGAATGTTATATAGCTACCCAAAATTCTATTTCTCTATCGGAATCGAAGAAACTCGTCGCGGCATATCTCTTATCCTAAGTAATTGAACGAAAATATACAAATTATACGAAAACCATTCCGCCTTAATTCACGTTCACGACCGTTCAAGACAATTATTTTGACCATTCGTTTGCTTTTAATGTAGCGACCATCCACGCCCCCTTCTCTCCGCAATTACCTGGTTAAAGATTAAATTTTACTTTCAAAAGATGCGGCCCTCGGCCCAGTCGTAAGATAGGAATAGCACAGCTTCAAAAGCAACCGAAACAACGGCGCTGTGTGGGATATAATTAACATACAAACCGTCGACTTTAAAATTTCACTTCACGGTCCTAATAAAAATTTCATTAAACCACCGCCGAAAAGCGCCCCGTAAACCCAACTCCGAATTACGTTTCTTCGCAACGCGAAGAAAAGCTAGAACATCTCACTAGAGCTCGAAAAATCTCGTCCTAATTCCCGCAGGAACTTAAAGACTCCGTAACATCATTACGGCTCCGCCGCACTGTTCCCTCTGGCCCATAATACTCGCTAATTAACGAAATGAAACTGCTTAATGCGCGATAACCCGCTGGCTTCTGCGGCCCTGCGAAATTGTTTGCCACATTAACCACCTTATTGTTTGCCAAGCGTCTGTGGCTGAGGTAGGCTATTATTTTGTTTTATCGCTCAGCTCCCTCGAGCAACACCAACGCCGTTGTCGTATGAGAGAGGGAGAGAAAGATGATTCGATTAGAGGCGATAAGCCACGTAAGACCGCGTGCGCATGAACGTCGACGCCTTATGCATCAGCTTGCCGATTAAAATTCATGCGCGTGTAGAAGATTCCACTTTCGATCGTATAAGTTCTCGCGCATTCGCGCGGCAGTTTTATGGTCTGTTTCGCCTGTGGCGATCATTACTTGTCGCGTGACTGCTGCTTCTGCTACGATATATGTTAGCGTCGGCGGATCGACGCTGATTTTGGAGCGATTGCAGCGCGGAAGCTTTTCTACGTGGCCGACCCCGCGGGCTATCTTTCAGAAGGTAGACCGAGGGAGAGGAGAGGTGTGAAGCTCGCGAAAGTTACACACGAAGTTCGCGAACGATGGCGGTAGCGTGCTTTTCAGTCTACGTGCAAGTGCAAAGTACTTTCGCCTTTTCGTTGATTTCGGTCTGTGTTTTATGCCGGTAAAGTAGTTTGCTGTTGGTGTTACAAACGAAATGTCCGCTGAGTTCACCAGATAGAAAATAAAAAATTAGAACTTTTATTCATTTCAGTATATATAGTTAGTTTTATAATTACAATTTTTTCTCAAAATTTCATGTTTTTATTTAAAAATACCATCCGTGAGTAAAGAAAAATAAGTTTCGTTTTTAAATTATTTCTAAAAAAAATGTAGTAGTAAAATGTAAAAGTTAATTTTTGCTGTTGTCAGGCATTTCATTACAACGGACAGTGGATTTCGTAGATACTGATCAAGTAGAAAAGCATAAATTGGCATGTAGAAAAAAAATGTTTTCATTATTAAAGAAATGACAAGTATACGACTTACCATTACAGGAGATATCCACATTGACCCAACATCTCTTTGTCCCATGACTAGATGAGTAATCTGGGCATTTCAGTATGTAGTTTTTCTGCTACAAAAAAAGACAAAGAAAGATTAGATAAGACAGACAAAAGCCAAATTGAAGACGTCAGAAACAAAAGGATAATTTTTAGAAAAGAAAGACTCAACTTACATGAACATTCTGCCAATCAAGAAGAACACAACTACGAAGCGGGAGCATTTTAATTTTTCATTTAATATATATTTTACTACATTTTCACTATTTATGTAGAACTGCATAACTTTAATGTACACATAGATGTACACAAATCACGTGAATTAGACGATAGCTGATACAGCGATTACAGCGATGTTTCAGCGGGCGCTCACACAGACTGCTTTCTGAGCATCCGAGTGGCTCGATGGCCGGCGCGTAATTTGAGTATAAGGATTTATTTATTTTATTTTTGCTAATTTATTTTAGTTTGGCTCCGACAAAAAGACAAGAAAAAATTATAGAGAATTCAGTAAAAAATCTCAAAATATCGCATTTTTCCTTAAAAATAAAATTGACGTTTTGAGACATATTTATTTATTTATTTATTTATTTAACTCCAGAGATACATATTCTTACATATAAAAATACAAGCTTATGCACATTG
>JAYJLV010108213.1:0-11480 GCA_036873485.1 Torymus texanus | reverse complement strand
AATAATTTGAATAACAAAATTAAATAAATATTGAGAAATATAAATATAATTTAACAAATATTTTAAAAATAATATTTAATTCTTTATAAAAAAACAATTTTATTAAAATAATTTATTATATTAAAAAGTATAAATATTTATTATTCTAAATAAATAGTAAAATAAATAATTTTTGTCACTTTTCAATGACCTTTGTATATATAAAAAAAAAAAAAAAAAATTCCCGTATAGGAGATTCGAACCTGAACCAAAAAAATTGATAATCAGGAATGTTATCCACAGGACCAACGTCATCTACGTATGTAAATGGTATGAACGTAGTATATAAATTGTTCCCCCATTTGGTTTAAAGATATGAGTTTAATGTTAACTTGTTTTGGAATATCTTTTTATTCTTTGTGGAATGCGTAATGCATATTTTATCAGTAGTATATACGAGTATGCATATACAATGTCTGTTGTGTTACCATCGCAGCTCACGTAACGTTCAGAAATGGACTGCCGCGCTGCGCGTGGTCGGGGTGCGTACTACGCTCGGGGTGCCTCACTTTCCCTGCAGGCTTTGCGCTTCCACTAGGGTCTATCTTCTTTGGTGTAGACTCTTCTACTTCTTCTTCTGGTTAGGTTGGCACTGGGTTAGACATCGAAACGGCCTTTTCCATTAGGGTGTCGCCAAAAATAATCCGTGGCGGGCCGTGCCGTGCCGTGCCTTGTATCTTGATTTCTTGCCGTAAAATCCAATAGATGCCGTCTCGTACAAGCTAGGGTTCTTCTCGTCGGCAGACTTATGGGTCTGTATATGTGCGCGCGGAATTCAAAATAGGGAAATGAAATAAGTGGAAATAGAACTTCAGATTGTCTTTTACTAACAAGGAGAGTGCATAACCTTTCGGGTCACGGATTCGTGCCAAATTGAAAGATCATGTTTTAGAGCAAAAAATATTGAATCCCTGTCCCATTTCTTCTCATAGGCCCCTCTACCCGAGATAGGTGCTATATTATCTTAAAAATACGTTTTTTGTTGAAAAATGATGTCTCTTCTATTGTATGTAACTCGGCAAGTATTCCCATTACAAAAATGAGTAATAAAAATTAAAAAGGTAGGCAGATAAAGCTTTATTTTGAGCACTGTTTCATCTGAAAATATCCATTTTTCAGAAAGTTACGAGAAATTGAAGATAGCGTAAAAAAATCATTGAAAATTTCCCCCTTTTTAACGGAATTTAAGGGTGCTATTTTATGTACTATATATATATATATAATATATAGTAAAGTTCAAGAAAACTCTTTGAATAGCTGTATTTGCTCGAGTCGGCGTCAGAACTAATTCTGTTTCTTGGTATAGCTTCCCGTTTCCTGGAAGATGTAAGTTGCTGGCGTCTTATAGCCAGGAGGTTGGGCCCTTTCCCTTTTCTGGCCAATGAGAAGGTTAATGAGTACTGGTGCTTGCGCGCTGATGCAGTCGTTGAGTTGTCCCTCCTCCGGTGTGCAGGTGTAGCGGGGGCAGCCGCGCTCGTGGCGCCTGGCCCATTGAGTATGACAGCAAGCTGGTACCTGGTAAGGGTAAACGAGGGGGTTTCCCCACGGGTGCAATAAACGATGTACGCCGTAGTCCTAGAAGGTTTTTATTGCGAGCAGTGATTTTAATCCTCCTGATCCAAGCGGATGGCTGCGTCGGGAAAACCCCTGGCTGTGTTTACTTATTTTATGACTGTACTATCCTACTGCCAGCCAGCATTCGATATACGGTAGTGACCAAACATTATTCTATACCTATCTACGTATTTGCATGCGGGAATAATTTAAGTGAATTTGAATATCGCGCGAAACGGTTCGAAGCGCTACCTCGCGGGCTTTCCTTCGTTACTCGTGCTCGCATGTAGTGTAGCATTACACAATAGTAGATAGTCATTTAAAATTGTCCGTTTTAGGGAGTCATCACAAATAACCCGTGGGATGCCGTGGCGTGCTGTGCCACGCCGAACCGTGCCGTGCCAGGTCGACTAACGCTTTTTGATTCCATACTCTCAGTAAACGATATGATTGCAACGCTCCATATAGCTTTTTACATCTAGGTGTCGATAAATCTCGTCGAGCACGTACTCTAGGCGTTCAGGGTAGATGATTACAATGGTCAGGTGATGCACTCCATAAATTTTTGAATCTAGGTGTCGGAACTCGTCGAAGGTGCAGTCCAAGTGCTCCGGATAGCAATGATTATGTGCAGCTGATGCACTCCGTAGCTTTTCGAGTCTGCATATCGGAACTCATTAAAGGTGTACTCCAGGTGTACTCCAGGTGTTTTGTGTAGCCGATTACGGTATCCAGGTAGAGCGCACCGAAGGTTTTTGTGTTTTCGACGAGTTTTGGCACTTAAACGTAAAAGCCTATGGTGCGGACTACCTGGATAATTGTCCAGGTAGTGCCTGGATACTTATCCAGGATACCGTAATCGGCTACCCCGAATATCTAGACCACACCTTCGACGAGCTTCGATACCTAGTCGCGAAAAAACAATGATGGTACCCGGAACATTTGGGTTGCACCTTCAACGAGTTCCGCCACGTAGATTAAAAAATCTATGGAGTGCATCACCTGGCCATTGTAATCATCTACCCCGAACGCCTAGAGTACGTGCTCGACGAGATTTATCGACACCTAAATGTAAAAAGCTTATGGAATTAAAAAGCGTTAATGGCATAGTGGTAGAGTCTTGGATTCGTAGCCGGAAGATCGTGTGTTCAAATTGTGGTCCTGGAAAAATTGATAACGTTGTAATTTTGTTTAGCCAAAAACTGCTTAAAACTCGTAGTTTTGAATTTTTTATGAATTTTAAGCAGTTTTTGGCTGAAAAATTATTTACTTAAATAATTTTGATACTTACAACTCTTCAGCCTTAAACTACATAAAATACCAACAATTTAAGCCCAATTCAAAGCCAACATTTTGAAATGTCCATATATTGGGACAAAGTGGGTCTAGAACTTCCATTTTTGGCTTTTTGTATTATAAATGTAACATACTTTTAGTATATTAGTTACAAATTTTATTAATAATTAAAATTTCTCTTTTACAGATCATTTTGATGGCAGGGATTTAAAGGTGTCACCCCCCCCCCTTAATACGGACTGGTCGCACGTCATATGCCGCGATGCTCCAGAATCGATCACCCAATGATTTTTACTTTACACTTGGAGCGCTACTAGGCTTAAGTTCGTGCACAACACTTCGATGTCATCTTCTTCAGTTTCGGTGTTCACGTTCAAAGCTTTATCTCTATCGGATCTACACTCTGTTGCTATACGTTCGTAGCATCTGCAGTTATAGCAACACGGTTGGTAGTCGCCTCTTGGTTTGATCGAGTTTCTCTTTTCCCGCTGATAGCGACCATCTTGTCCTCTCCAATTCGATGTTGTGCAGAAGCCTTGTTCACACATAGGCGAAGGATCATTTTCTGTCTTTACCTCTTGTAAGAGTTTTGTTTTGATGTAGTCAGAGGTTATCGGTGTACCTGAACTTTCCAAGGCCATGACAAGAGGTTTATACTGGCTCGGTAATCCGGCGAGCATTATGGCTCCAACGATTACATCCGACATCTCAAACACTATCGCTTTTAATTTATGCGCCGTGTTTAATATATTACTCACATATTTTTCAACTGATTCGCTTTCTGCTAGCTTGAGAGAAATCACCTGGCGTAGCAGCTTAATTTGATTATTGACTCCAGAGTCTGCATACGCGGCCTTTAACGTCGTCCTCGCTTGGAGAGCTGTCGTTGCTCCGCGAAAATGCGCACGTATATCACTCTCTACGCACAGTCCTATCCTTGCGATTGCTTTGCAATTCCTGGTGGGGTCCGTGTCGACAACTCCATTAGGGGGAGCTTTGATGCACGACCGAAGTCCAAGGATTTCTAGACAGGACTGCATGTCTTCCAACCAATCATGAAAATTTTCTCTGCCGCGCAGTTTTTCAATTGACAAGCCACTCATACTTGGCTCTCGCGCTTCCGACGTCGCCATTGTTCTAAGCACTAAGTCGTTTCGTAATAAGATAGTCTATACGCTTGTACTTGACTGCGCATTGCGTAAATGAAAAAACTATCACCTCTCCTTTCTTCGGGGCCTAGGCCCATAACCTGATGATAATTAATGTGCGTGGAAGTAATAAACGGATGGGTATATAGGGCTAGTAATCTAGAACTCACTGGGCTTGGGTACAAACGTGAATAGTCTTTATTTATTCAAGCTTATGGTGACGTGCGCGCTCTGTGCATACCGGCACATGACTACTACTGTGTTAGAGAGAGAACTAGTAGATCTAAAGCTAGGTCAAGCACAAGGACTTGCCGTTGCCCGCGTCTATGCGAATAATTACAATAATAACAGAGGGATTTAAAGTTGTCACCCCGACCCCTTAATAAATATCTAGAAAATACTTGCATATAATATTACAAAACAATACTAAATAATTGCATAAGCCTACGTGCACTCTTCTCTAGTTTCTTATAACCACTGAAGGATTAAATATTATTGTAAATGAGAAAAAATAAATATGAGCAACAAATCTGTAATGAATTGGTTTTGCTATATTATTCTAGGATACATTTAGATACTGGTAAATATGAAATCCGAAGATTTATATACTTCAATTTCTACTTAAAATGCTATATATGTTTCACCTTTTTTATATTGCTTAGTGATCTGAAGTTTTCGAGTCGTTTAAAGCGCCAGATGCAGGTAATATATACTGGCTGTGCTGCAACAGTGCCTGGAGATCATTATTGGGTCCCTGGCGAGGTTACTCGGGGGCTTCATACCACTAGGTTACACGCCCAAACAATGTCTAAATCAAGGAAGAAGAGATACACGGAAGTGAAAGACTTAAGGACAATCAACATGGCATCGTTCTTACTGAACACGTGGGGTAAACTGACTGTTGACGGATTCCTGAAAGAGAGGCCTCTGAAGCTCTGTCCACTTCACGAGGAATAGCATGCTTATATAACGGGCAGAACAGTGGAAACAGCGCTCCTATTGGTTGCGGACTTCATGGAGAACCAGATCAAGCATAAGGGAATCAGCAAAGGAGCCTTTCTCGGTGTCGAAAATGCCGCACCTCTAGGTAGGCCATCCGAACAGACACCGAAGAATATGGTATTATAAAGAGCACCATAAACTAGATTATGAGAACTTTTGAGGCTAGAGAATCGACTACGTCCTGGACAAAACACTCTGTCGGCGGATCGGCCTCGGAGGAATACCCTCTTGGCGGGGCGCTCATCCCTGTTGTGGAACCTTGTATTGACAACCTATTGAGGGTACTCAATACGATGGGCATCAAAGCGGTAGGATACGTGGATGACATAGTATCCTGGTCAGGGACATCTTTGAAGAAGTTCTCAGACACCTAGTTTAGGAGGTCCTTAGAGTGACAGAAGCATGGTGCAAGCACAAAGCATTGGTCATCCAAGGAGATAAAACCTCGACAATTAGTTTCACCAGACGATACACGATCAGGTCACGGGAGAGAATGGTTATTCGGTATACAGTGATACCGTATGCGGAAGGACACAAATATCTATAATAGGAGTGTTTCTAGAGACGAACTTGCCCTGGCGGAAGCACCTGGAGAAAAAAATGCAAAAAAGCCATATCTAAGTTCTGGCAACGTGAAGGTGTGCTAGCCGCGACAAGGTATGCAAGCACCTTTATATGCTTGCACGCAAGGTGGAAATTGGGTCCACAGAAAATGATATGGATCTACGCAGCCATATTGTGTCTAGGATAACCTTCGCTTAAAGGAGCCGTATTTGGCTCAGGCGGCAAGGTACTTGCTTTCCAAAACAAACATCCCTTAGGGCTCATGTTCGATTCCCCTAGTGAACATTTTTCGGAGACATTGTTTCAAAAATGTTTCCCGGATTTTTTGGGTGGCGGGGGGCGAACCTAGAGCCCGGGGTTACTGGCCGAAGCTCCCGTATGCACCTGATCTGTGGGTTGGATTGACTAAGTACAATGATTGCGCTGAGCGTATGAGTACCGAAAGGTCGATTCCACGGGGATTACGCTCGAGAGATTCGCCCAATCTATAAGGTAGAGGTTTCCGGTGGATCGATCGGGAAAACTGTGATTAATTAATCGTCAAGCCGGGTTTGAGTCCCAGATCTTAACTGATTGATAACAAGCACCACTGTATCATGCATGTGCTTTGTTTAGCAACAAACCACAGACCTCCGTCGTCGCTTAGCACCGCAAAAGAGCAGAAACAGTGCGACGTTAAATAACATAAATAAAAAAAACCTTCGCTTAAATTATCCGGTAGGGCAAGACGCTGAGGAGTACGGATTATTAATGGGTTTAACGTAGTGTAAAATTATTTGTTACTTTAAAGAAGATTTTGATAGCTATAGTTATTACTTTGTTATTTATGAAAACATGATTTGGCGTTAATAGGCTATATTCTAAAAATATAAAGAGATATCGTAGTTAACTTTTTTTATTATGTAATTTGTACAGTAATAAAAAAAATCGGCGCCCAGCTCTCTATTAAAAAAGTTTATGTAAGAAACATCTGGGATCGTTGTAAGTCCCATGTTGGATCATGTGAGAGGTTAGTCATAATCAAGTCATAGCGGCTGGGGACGGTCGGCGGCCCCTTCCGGGAACGTGCCACCCAAGCACTCAGACCGAAAACCCATTGTGCTCTACACCTTCTTCATCACCCACTATTCATCCTAGCCTTCATTAGCTCGATAGCCTTGCAAATCGAGTCTAATTCCAGTTTCTACAAGTCCTGTCGCTCGAGGAAGAACAGTCCCCAAACCTCCGTCTGACCGCCACTAACGCTGGGCAGCGGCACAGAAGGTGGGCCGAGGTCTCCTTTTGCCCCTTGCACTACCTGTATATACCACTTCCTTCCTTGTTTATCCTGTAACGATGGTACCCTACGACGCAGTGGCCCGTCAGCCACTCCACCACCGATCTCCTTGTACCACCCATCTGGAGTTTTGCTCCCCAAGAGGTACCTCGCGTGTCTGCAATCCGTCGTTGCTTGCCATCTTTCTTTTGCCTTGATGGTAATCCACCTGTCCAGCTTCTCCTTAAGCGCACTCTCCGCTAGCGGTATTCTGGCAGCGTCCCTTTTCGCGAGACGGTTCGCTTTTTCGTTACCGATGATCCCCGCGTGTCCAGGTACCCAGCAAAGAGTAACCTTATTCGCGATGGACAGCAGGTCCAGTGCTTTCCTGCAGTTCCACACCTCCACCGAGCGGAATTCCACGGTTCCCTCCACCCGAAGAGCGGCCACGCTGTCCGAGCAGATGATGATCCGTTCCTCCTTCGTCCCACTGGAGGTCATGGCTTCTGTGCATTTCCTTATCGCTCTAACCTCTACCTGAAAGACAGTAGCATCTTGGGCGAACCAAAGGACAATGTCCGTCAAAAAGCCCTTCCTCGATGCCGCCGCTCCCGTTCCATTGTCACCCTTGGACCCATCTGTGTACCATACTATGCCTCCTGAACCAAACGCATCCTCGTTCCAGTTCCTCCTGTCGGGATAGATCACCTCGAAGTTCCTCCCAAAGACATACTTCCTCGACGTCCTATCCGTACCAAAGATTTCTAGGGTTCTGCCCGCCTCCTCCTCCAGCTCTCCGTCCCAGTGTTGCCACCGTTGCAGATCGCTGAGGACTCGCACTTTCGCTCTGCAGCCTCTTCCTAGCCCTCAAGGGCACCAATACGCGCGTCCCCGTGATACCTCTAAGCATCAGGTTCTGCAGGGCGTCCAGCGTCTGGATACCATCCTTGTATTTACACCTGGATGCCCAGGTAATCGCACCATGTAGCAGTCTGGGCCGCAACACCGCCGAGTATAGCCATAGGATGATGCGAGTCTTAAGTCCCCACGCGACCCGAAAGACTCTTCTGCACGCCCAGTAGGAAGCTATAAACATACATTTCACTGCGCCCAAGTGCTTTGCCCAGTTCAACCTCCTATCGAAGACGACTCCCAGATACTTCGCCTGCTCCGAGATTGCCAAACGCTTCCCGAACAGTCGAATCTCCTTTAGCGCCCCGTCCTTATATCTGATTGAGAAGTTGATCAGCACAGTTTTGTCGGGGTTGGCGGTGAGACCAACCTCCCTACACCACTCCTCCACTATGGACAGAGCATGGCGCATGAGCTCCACCAGCACCGTTTCGTCATCTACCGTGACTACCAGCAGCAGATCGTCTCCGCATAGGCCTCGGTATCAAATCCTGCCTCGTTCAGCCTTTTCAAAAGTTCGTCTCGGACCAGGGCCCAGAAAGTAGGTGAGAGGACACCCCCCTGTGGGCACCCTCTGCTAACTTAGCCAACCGACTCACTCGCGCCCCACCCCGCAACGAACTTCCTCCATCTCAATAAACTCTGTATCCACCTGACGATGGTGCCAGGCACCCCATATGCCCTTGCTACTTCGCAGATAACCTCCGTAGTTGTGAAGTTGAAACCCCCGTCCACGTCCAGGAAGGCTGCGAGCACCATACCCCTTTTCCTCATCCGTCTGTTTATACACGTTTCTGCCTCGTGCAGCGCAGAGTCAACCGATCTCTTCACCTGATAGGCGTGCTATATGGGGTGCAGCGGACGCTCTATCAATGGTCCATCCCTAATGAAACGGTTCATCAGCCTTTCAAATACCTTCAGGACAAAGGATGTCAGACTAATTGGTCTATAGTCCTATGCCACTTCATGTGCTTGCCACCCAGGTTTGGGTAGAAACTTCACCCTTGCCACTCTCCACACCGTTGGGATATACCCCAACCCGATACAGACTCGGAATACGATGGTGAGATGTCCCAGAAGCTCATCCAACCCGCGTTGCAGGAGCACTGGGTAAATCCTGTCCTCCCCAGGCGACTTGTACGGCTCAAACGACCCCACCGCCCACAGAATCCTATTCTCCTGAATCACCATCTCCGCGACCACCGCGGACTCCTCATCCTTTGGCCCGTCGGCCCCATCCTCCGGTTGCACCATAGCCATTCCTGGAAGATGAGTCGCCATCACGTGCCCGAGTGCCTCAACGCTGCCCGCCGTCCAGTCCCCGGACGGTAGTCTGATCCCCTCCGTCCTGTTATCTATGTGGGCTAAGAGCCTACCGAGTCTTGCGGTGTCCGAGAAGCTGCTCATCTCCTCGCAGTATCTCTTCCACCACTCCTTCTTTGCCCGTTCGATTTCCACCTTGTACTCTCTCTGGACCAGTTTGAACGCCTGGTGATCAGCCTCCCTTCTGCTCCTCTTAGATTTATTAAAAAGGTTCCTTACTTTTTTCCTACGTTTGTCCAGCGCATCGTTCCTTCAAGGTGACCCCCTGGCCAATTTCACTGTTCTCAGTGCGCAGCTGCTCTCAAAAGCTCCTTTCATGGCAGTCCCTAAGAGCTCCGCGGCCCTATCGACTCCATCTGCCTGGTCGATCACCCTCGGGAAGTCAGACAGCCTAACTGCAAGTTCAGTCTTGTCGTCAGTCCAACGGGTTTTCCTCGGTTTTCTCCTTTGGGTCACCTGCTGTACCACAACTCCAAGCCTGAAGCATATGAGGTTGTGATTCGACATCGACATCTCCCCAGAGACCCTCCAGTCGCTAATCCGCGCCTAGATGCTGCCGGAGGCGAGTATCATGTCGATTACCTCCTCCCTGTTTTTATTCCTGAAAGTGGGCTCCCGCCCCTATTCAGTATATCCATGTTTGTCCCTGATAAGTACGACAGGAGGTCCTCACCTCTGCTGTTGCAATCCGAGTTACCCCATATCAGGTGATGCGAGTTTGCATCGCACCCCAATATGAGGTGCTTACCCCTCCGCTCGCACTCACCTATGAGTTCCCTAACCAGTGTCGGAGGCAGATCTTCTCCTACATCGTAGGGGAAGTACGCCGACCCGACAACCAGTTCAACCGTACCTCCGGTGTTATTCCTGGCCGTGACCACCGCCGTGATAAGGTCTTTACCATAGTAATTATGTCAGGCCTCCCCGGTCACCCCTCTCAGGACCACGCAGATTCTGGGTGAGTCCCCGACTCCGTAGATAATCTTCCCGCATCCCTCCAGGCCCGCGATTCTTCTTTTGCTAACCCATGGTTCTTGAACCAATGCTATACCTGTGTGCGTCACTCACAGATGCTTAGCCAGTACTGCCGTAGCGCTTATGCAGTGATGCACGCCCTTCATACCTCCCTTATCCATTTGGAGGCTGGGTCTCCACACCATCCCCCGCCGGGGAGGGTTCCACTTGCATGGACACCTCCACCCTGTCCTTCGCCTGTGCCACCACGTCCTTATCGGTCTTGATGGTACACTGCGCCCTAGCCGACCAGCGGAAGGGCCAGAAGTCGAGTTCCCTGAGGGCCACGACATAAGACTCCTCCAGCAGGACCAACACCGCTGTTTCCTTCCTCTTCTTCCTTGGATCCTCCACCTCTCTTGAGCCGAGGATCCTTCATTGCTCCGTTGCGAGCGTAGGATTCTGCCTAGCCAGGCGCTTCATCACGGCCTCGGGAGTGTTCTTCCCGGCGACGAAAATCGACGATTTGGCGAGCTTCTGTAGCTTCGCAGTATCCACCACTCGCAACCATGCCCCTTCCTAAGACCTCATGGTTCGAGCGACCTCCTCCAGCAAGGTCTTGTGTCCCCGTCCATGACAGTGGAAGACCTGCGCCCCCCTCTGCCACCAGTTATCGAGGAACCGCGGTACTTGGTCGCCCTCGTACTCGTCTATTGCCGAGTCCACTGCGGCTACCACGGCCTCCCCCTGCTCCTCACTAAAGCGCCCTTTCAGGTACGACGCAGGGATACCAGCCAGCTTGAGTTTATTGGCTGTTACCCTGCTGTACTCCAGAGGTATTGCCCCAGCGTACCTTTTCACCTCCCTGCGGGTGGAGCCGTCCGAATGACACCTCTTATTCGGTGTCTTAGGCTCGACGGCAACAGACTGCGACCCTGTTGGGTCCCTCCTGTACCTCCGCCACTCCGCCCCCGTGGGGTTCCCCCTCTTTTTCTTCCCGCCCCTGATATTGTCATTCTTCCGGATGTTCGCCCGAGCGTCGGCCCCCTGCGATCCGTTGGGGTTACCTTGGGAAGCAACAACCGCATTGCCAACGGACAGCTGGTGCTGCCCGGACGCCCAGCTGACGTCTCCCCCCAACTCCTCACCGGTGTTGCCAGCCAAAAGACCAAACGCCCGGTTCGTGGTTGCATTTCTTTATGGGTTGACACATTTTTCTTTCTTACTTTCCATAATGAGTGATGAAGAGTAGGCGGATTGTGGCTGTGTGTAGGTGGTCGGCTCAAATTCTCAACCCCGACTCGGCAAGTGGAACCGAGAGGGCGCCCCTCGGTCACCGCTGTAGGGACTGCGATATTCCCTCTCACTCTAACTGCGAAGAGTGGGGGAAGCGGCCATGTTGCGCGTGGCGAGAAGCCGCCTGCGAGCGGCAG
>JAYJLV010108202.1:0-11483 GCA_036873485.1 Torymus texanus | reverse complement strand
TAGAGGGGAGAGAGAGAGAGAGAGAGAGAGAGAGAGAGAGAGAGAGAGAGAGAGAGAGAGAGAGAGAGAGAGAGAGACCCCCTGCGAGGAGAGGCGCGTGAACGGGTGGGATGGGCCAGCTGATTCCGGGAGAGGTTGGGCGGATGAAAGGTTAATGATTTTTCGCACTGGCAAAATGGAGTATGGCTAGGAGACACGAGGGCAGCAGGGGTCGCTTTTCGAACTGAGGTGCCTTTCATGGCGAATAGTCTTTTGTTGCCTTGAAAGTTGCTGAGAACTCTAGGGTACACTGGGTTTTTAATCTGGTGGAAATAATTTTAATATCTCTATTTTATATTTTAATATTATGAACGCCGTGTACGAATTGATGTTTTATCATAATTATATATTTCTCGCTTTCTATTTTCTACAGTAAAGTTTAGAAACTCAACATATGTTGGAATTAATATATCTAAAGCTTTATCATGCAAAATTTTTAAATTAAAAAGTAACTGTTTTCACCGTCGTAAAAAAACCGACTGTTAATTTATTCAATGACAAGAGCGTTTCAATTAAATCAAAAGACAATGTCATATTGAACTTTCCTTTCATCCCGATACATACAGTGTTGGCTTAGCGTGAAAACGCCAAACTAGACATGCAAAATCACTCGGGACGAAAAGTTATTTCACAGTATAATGCGTCAAAACCCTGCCATAAAAACCTCGTCGATAAAGCGCCTCGGCATCACACCGAAACAATTAATTCCTATAGCTCCCCTCCGCACTCAACGGGCGCGCAATAATCGAAGTGGATTTTTTGCAACTTTCTACTTCAAAGTCACTGACCACATGTGTTCGCTTGCCGGCAAGATTTTTCGCGCGTGAAAATACAGCTACGCAAGAGAAAGAGCGCGAGTGAGAGAGAGGAAAAAATTAATCGAACACGCATTTATAATTAATCGAGGGATAGAGCCTACTACGATCGATAAGACATACTCCTTTACGTAACCATTATTATAATGCCCATAACCCCGATCTCGGCCGATACGCGCGCGCTCGTTCGTCCGGTACTAGACGCGCCACGCGAGAATGAAAAGAAGTGACGCGCGTTGCTTTGTCCCGTAATTACTTTTGAGATTAAAATTGTTTCGCACATCGCGTCCGTTCACCTTTCTGTCGACGCGAGCCTATATCTAGGACGATATTGTCGGCGCACGCCTGAGTCTTGGTCAAGTTGCGTCACTTTATTTTCGACCGTTCGTACGTAATTATGAGTATGTACCAAATGTTAATACATCGAATTGATAAATGCTCCGCGTTCCGAGCGTGTATATTTACGTAATTCGAGTTTGCGTAAATAAAGAACTGTTTATTTTTATATCCATGTTTATCTGCTTGGCCCCAAACAATGAGCGCGTGCTATTAAAACGTAATTTTAGTTCAATTTACAAAACGAGTATTTGGTTTTTGCAACACTACTTCCACCGCGTGTATTTATAGTGCTTATTAAATATAACATCTCAACGTGAAGTTCTCGGAATCGAATAAAAGTCCTTAATCAAAAAAATCAACATTTAACATTTCCGTGATACAACCCATCTAATTTGAAGTTACGTAAAAAAGAGAAATGGCTTTTACCCCGAAAAAAATCATTCTCCGAAGTAAATGTATGACTGGTGTCCGACAATAAACATTTATAAATAGCAATAATCCCACCGGATAGAAAAGAAACCCAAAACTTTCACTGAACCGCGAGCCGCGAGATGTAATCTATCAAAAATCTCGTCATTCACGTCGCACGTGTATACGCGTCTCTCTCGAAATCTCGCGCCTAAGTGACTCCGTTAATCATTAATGATTATTAATCGTCCCTCTACAGAGCTTATTATTTCTCTCCTACTTCTGGACCAGCGGAATGCAGCTCAGATCCGGAAGTGGCGAATTCCACGCGACGCGCGGTTTTGCTCGTACGCGGCCGCGTTATTAATTTATCAGTGCGTAGCCTACCTATACACGCATGCAGAGAGCAGTGCTATACGCGCGCCTCGTAATAATCACATCACATAATCTGGCCATAAATCACGCCCGCTGCGCGTTTCGCGCCGAGTCATTAAACTCTCTTTCTCTACTCCTTCGGGTCCCTCACGTGCGCGGGAGGCCTTCGCTGTTGAGAGTGAGCGCGAGTGCTTTTTTCTAAGGAGTTTGCGATGATGATGATGATGATGAGTAAGGCAAAGTTCGCGTATCGGTGAACGAAGGTATTGGTTCCGATGGTCTTGTACCGCGGGATTGTCGACTTTTTCTGACGAGTTTTCCGCTAGTTGTCTTCTTTTGTTTTGGAAATATGTACGACGCGGGTTAATTTTTTGTCAGGTGATAGACAGCGCAAGTCGTTATTGAAGCAATAAGATTGGAATGTGTGAAGTGAAATTTATCGTATAAGTTCCAGTTCTATTTTACAGACAATTTGTAGATTTGTCTAGAATTGGTTTAAAATTTTAACTCAATTTTATTATTTTCTTGGTGACCTAGACCCTCTCTCGCATCCATCAGCACACTTCTCTCTTCTTCTTAATTCTCTCGCTCCTCTCGCTCTCTCGGATCACCACTGGTCAGAAAAGGGCCGTTAAGAGGCATTTCGCGATACGCGCGTAATAACCATAATCGTTGCGCGCTCGCGTGGCCCCGGCAATTAGAAAGACGCGCCGTGAGAACATTGAATTCGATATCGGCCGAAACTCTGCGGGACCGAGCGATTAACGGGACCACGAGAGAGCGAGACTGAGAAAAATGATCGAATCGCACGTGCGGACGAGAGACCTGCTTCCTCCAGCTTCACCGCTTTTTTTCTTGGTTTTTAATTTTTTTTCTTTTTTTTTAACGGATGTAATAAAATTAGAGCTTATTTGAATACGTCGTTGCGGCTGACGATTATATCACAGATGGCAAAATATGTGAGAACTTTTTCGGGGCGATCTGGTGTGTTCAAATCATATGTTTTATAATAGAGTTGCTTTCGAGGCATCAGTTTGTAATTTTAATAATTGTATTATATTAATAATTAATAATAATAATTCGCATGTTTCCATTCAGAAAGCGAGATTATCAAACTATGTCATTTTCAAATCTCCCCCCGTATATTTATGTATATACCTGAGATCGGGGTCAACTGCCGATCGTTTTTGGATCGAAATTTCTTCCTTCCCATCTCATCACGCGAAACAGTTCACTGGGACCGGGCGTGCGCGTCTTCTAACGAATATCTAATTCATAGTTGGGTATGCCTATGTTTTTTTTTTCTTTCGTGACGCGTGTGTCCCAAGCCTCACGGGGGAATCATTACAGATCTGTTCGGGGATAAGATCGTCCGTAGCTCGCGCGCGCGTGCAGAAGGAATATACACGTACAAGACAGTGCGGCGTAAACACGTACACCCGGTTTTTGCGCGCTCGCGCTGCTAGAACCGCTGCCATCTAAAACACATACATTAGTGCGCCTTTACGAGACGCGACTTTTATCTTGATGAAACGTCCACGGCTGTTATACTTCTCGGGATTTATATGGATCTCGTAAGGGGAAAAATGTAAATGGATTTGATCTCGTTGTCTTTCCGCGTATATGAATGGATCGTCGGTGGATAAAAATCTGGATCATAAAGTAATTTTACGAGTAAGAGGTAGATTTATAACGACGGGACGAGCGCGCAATATCTAAATAATTTTGCGTTTAAGAGCAAATACATTTTCCCTCTACGGCGTTCGAGAGTTTATTTCGACTTGAATGCTTACTTTCTTTATTTCTTCACTCGCTCTTTCACTTGGCTTTTTTAATTATATGTTTATCGAATTAATGTATCTGACTTTTTATAGGAAATAATTTCAGAATGTTAAATGGTGTATGAAATAATTTTTTACACATTAAAATTTAAAAAAGTACATAAAAAGACACAAACAGAAAGCATACTTAACCGAAGAATATGACATATGCTGTTTATTTTAAAATATGTGTCTTGATTGGGAAAGTAACCTTATAGCTAAGAACAACTACTTTCATTTGATAATTATGTACCAACTTATTTGACATTTACATTTGATAAGAATCAAGTTGTAATCATTATTATAATATCACATTCTGATACATGGTACAATTGTTATAGATATTAATTTTTATTAAAAATGCTTCTATTTGATCAACACATTATAAGAATAAAATGTGATTAATTTTCTACCAATATTTAACTTGAGCAGAATCAATAGTACTTCCGCTACTTTTCTTTATTTTCAAAGTTCAAAATTTGAGCTCAAACTCATACCTTAACAATACGGCGTACAATTTACGGGCACCTGTTTGGATAAGATCCCGAATAAGAATGAGAAGACAATAAAAGAGGAACACACCTTACTTACGTGTGTATACAGAAGGAAGATAAAAGACGCGCGCGTGAAAGTATAAACTGGTCCGGCGATGCTTTCTTATTAAACTTTTTTTTCGCGCACGCACACATCTCTTGCGCGTTGTTTCGCAATGTAGCGGACCGCGCGTTCGCGCCAATCATTTCCGCGTCATTAATTAAATTCGTTATATAAGGAAGTTAACCCGAAGACACACTCACCGGAATGAGAGAGGGAGAAAGAAAGAGGGGGACCGGAATAATACATGAGCGCGGCGTGTGAATGAAATCAAAGCTTCTTCTTCTCGGTATAAGTCGCGCGAAAACCGGGTCACGATTACTAATGCCTATTTTTTTTCCTCTCTTTCGAGTCTTTCTTTTGCCGCTATTAAGAATGAATCATTCGCGATATATATGCACAAAGCGGTTTAGAATGACATTTCTAACCATTTCATCTACATTTTTTTTTTTTTTTTTTTTTTTTTTGTTAATTGTAAATATCAATTTACTTGTATGTTTTTAATACAGTTGTTGTTTATTTATAAGCACTTATACGTCTGATTTATCGTTCCACAACTATCATGTTAAACGAATTCAATTTATAGTACTAAAAGTATACTTAAATATGTAACCTATATATTGAATTGCAAAAATTAAAAGCTACAACCACTCTAATTAATCATCGGCACGATGCATTACGCCGTGTGCAACCTCGCAATGTGCCGTATTTCATTTCCGTTTTACTTTCAGCGTATATAAGCGCGACAGGTACCTTTTTCTTCTTCAATTAGTCATATTTCTTCATTAACGGCGAATAAAAGCGAAAAATATATCCAGGACGCGTAATTATAATGTATCGATAAATCACGCGCGCGCATACTGACGATTTCACAATTTTTTTTTCTTCTTCTCCCGCAAAGCCAAATCGAATAAATTAATAAGCCCAAGCGACGCACGGAGGACGCTAAACAAAAGTGAAAGACACTATGGAGTGAGAGTGACGTCGTTGGAGAAGTGACGAATTGGGGCGTAGGACGTCTTTATGTGCACGGGAGACGCGCAGCTCTCGTCCTCGTTTCAACGACCGAATGATAAATAAGCCATTAAGAACTCATTAAAAGTGAATAGCTTCGCAATGACATGCGGTTACACCGAATATCATTTCTTGGAGTTTCTCACGGTAAAATTTTCGTTATAAGGTTACTGCATATGCGCACACAGATGTTTGTATTTCAACAATTACCTGAAGAGATAAAACTTGAATAGTAAATCACGTTAATGATTTTTTCGTAGTATTATCAAAGTTTTCGCTCTTACTAGATTGCTCTTTAAGTTCAACTCCTAGATCATACATCTTATTTCTTTTTACACCGACAAATCACAGCAATGCCTTCATTACAAACTCACGTTCCATTTTTATTATTTATAGACTTCTACCTGAAACCTTGACTGCGTAATACGCGCAATAGTACGATTTTTTTCCTTGCTAAGAATAAATTCTGCCATTGCGAAATCCATTTTTCGTGCGTACATATATACACAAAAGACTCGAGTTTTTCGCGGATGTCTTTATACGCGAGCGCGCGCGCGCGTTCTTGCGACAAGATTTACGATCGTTTTACGGGGAAGCGAAATGATTTTTAATATCGAACGCGTGAGAAAAGCTGCCGCGCGCGCGCGGGCAATAAACGCGCGCGCTATCAATGTAAAGTAGTCGCTGGGAGGCTCGCTAGTTTCGAAAGGCTGCACTTAGAAGTGCTAAATACACTACTTGCAAGTTGTTGGCGCACGCGCAGATTTATACCGCGCATTTGAATGCGTCAAGTGCAGCGCACGCGCGCTCCCTAAGTGTACATTGTCTCGAGGTATTAAAATTTACGAGGATTTTTGCCACCGTATTAAGTGCATTGGCTTCGCGTAAACGTATTTTCTATATTATCAATACTAGCATTATCGAGTATATATCATATTTTTATTGAAAAAGTATGTTTACTTTACCATTATACATTGAATATTTACATTGAATATTAATATAAATAATAATATTAATATTTACATTTAATATTTACTTAGTTTGTTCGAGGGTATATCCATGAACTGACGATGTCATTTCTTGCCTGTCAATCAGATCTCACATCTTTTTTGATATCTTATATGAGTGTTGTAACGGTCCCCTGTGAACTTCCATAAAAAATAATCACGCGGATACATGTCCAACCAGACACCTTCATTGGTAAACTCAAAATGTCCAAATCCAATTACACGCTTGCACCATAAACCTTTTTTACGTTTTTACGTAGGTTACTTTTTTTCCTAACAACTCCGCGTAAATTCCTTTTCAGGGTCTCTCTCTTGCACTTCGATCGTAATTCGAGGATTTTCACTTTCCCATGATATAGGCCTAGCCTTATTTATCGACACTTTGTTAAAGTCGAACCCCATTCGATTTGCATGAATTTCACGGTTGTGGCTTCCAGAGTGATCTGTTGGCAGATTTTACGTGTCGGTACGTAGTGACCGTCCATGTCGTCATTGACGGGTCAATATTATATGAGGATGAAGCTGTAGAAAATCTTTTAGGCTAATCCATGATAATTTGCATTCACCATCTACCGCCGTAACTACTTAATGCACGGCTCATAATAAGTATATACATAATTAACCTATAAATAATCATACGGCCTACAAATATTATTGTTTTTTTCGCTCCTCATATGCAATAGAAATATTATTTATTTATTTTAAACATGCTAAACTCTAGCTTGAGCAGAATTAATTCGGCTCTAAAAAAACTAAGAAGCCCAATAATAGATAAGTAAAAAACTTTCTTTCTAAGCGTATGCAAACACTCAAGTAGGTGGTAACATTTTTTTCCTTTCTTAGCTTCCAGTCGGCCCCAATACCAGGGTGTTTACTTAAGAAAACATAGCTTCCAATCTCCATACGACCCGATAAATTACTCAGCCGCTCATCAGAAAAACCTTTTTGGGCCCTCGTACATGGCGAAATTATAGAGTCTGCATGGTGCACTAAATTCAAAGCTACCTTTCTCTCCTTCTCTCCCCCCCCCTCTCTTCCTCCCAAGGTGCATAATTAGCTCGAATGACAGATTGACGATACCTCTAGCCTTATTAAAGGCAATGATGGAGTGCATCTGGTTTTGTGCTTTGTAAATACGAAACTAATGCTCTCGAGTGCGAGTTTTGCATCGACACGTTTTTATTTATATTAGACCGATTATGTAATTTGTGGTAGCATCAAGTATTAAATTAAGCAGCTTCGGTAGAATTTATTTTAAAGTACGGTGTTAGTTATGGCCTCGTGACTAATGACAGATAATGAGGTAAAAAAGATTAGTTGCATACGGAAAACTTATGTGAATCAAAATAAGTACCATTTTTGCTGTTAAACAGATCATTAGTTAACATGATGTTGTAATGTATGTTATTAGTAAACTCAGCATTCTGTTTCTGATTTACTAGCCATCATATACCTCGAGAATTTATTACGTTTGAAAAAAGTAATACTTATTCTAAAAGAAATCGATTAAAACTTTATCTAGATCGATGCATGTAAACTTTATTTACGCTTGAAAAGAAGCTTAATATACTCTCTCTTTAACATATTTACTTAAAAATTATTTTAATTCTCGAGACCCAACGTAAGGATATATAAGTTAAACATTTTATGAAAAAAATTATCGCATATGAAATTCCATTTACAAAATAGAATATGACTGCCATCTATATCATCAAGATAACCTACTTTAATAAAGTCATTATTAAGCGTATTAAATAAACTCTGACATTAACGAGAACACGTGTACTCGATGCGAATGCAAATTCATATTAAGTATACAAGTACTCAACGCAGCGCAGGTGGTGATTAGGACTTCAAGATCAGGGAAATCAGTGAAAGTTGCATAAGATCGCGGATCGTGTAAGCGTGCTTTTCTCGTTCACCATACATTTCGACTGATTAATTACGATGAGCTTGGGTAGCAAAAATACCAGAGCCTTTGTTTCGTATGAAAAGTGCTCAGTTTGAATAACAAGATTTAATATAATAATAAAGAATATTAAATATTTTCGAATATCAATAATGTAAGTTCCGAGGTAAATTATATCATTTACATTATGTTCTATAACCGGAGCATATAGAGCAACCAAGAACCCAATGACTTCTATATTTGAAAACATCGCGAATGTATATGGAATTTAATAGCATTATTCTTTGCTTACACATATCAATCTGCAGCAATCGCAGCACTTTATGGAATCTTGGCGTTTCATCAAACCTCGTAAAATTCAATAGCGCGGAAACTCGCGCGCGTGCCGGCACAGAGCCAGTGTAGAGAGAGAAAGAGAGAAAATCGGTGCGCGATCGATTCCCTATCGCAGTCATCGCGCCGCGCTCCCGGTCTTTATTTCTTCTCCCGTCGTGCGCGCGCGCTCGCGTTCCCTTTTCCGTTGGAATGAAAATTACAGTCCGCTCCCGAGGCACGATCGCTATTAGGACACAGGCGGCGGCAGCAGCTCGTGTGTACTCGGGGAGTCGATGAACGCTCGGCTCTTCGTCTCTCTTCTTCTGCTTCCCTCTTACTCTCCCGTCGTCTTTTTTCTCATTTATCGGATATTCTTTATGGTGATGCCTTTTTGTTTCGGCGAAGTAGAAGAAATTGGAAGGGTCCGTTAGACGTCGAATGATGATTGTTATTTTAATGTTTGGTGACTATTTTTCGTCCAAATGGCTTCTGCTGGTGTGTTGGATAACTACGTTACAGAAGTAGTACTTTATTTAAACTTAATGCTGTACTGCCAAATCTAGATATTTACACACTCCATCCAGCAGCGCATTCCATCAAATTGAAATGCCGTCAGCTCGTTTGCTCGGAGTGGAGTAGTCGGGCGCATCAGCGCTCCATTTTTCTCCCGACGCGCACGCAGGTACTTACTCGCCTGGCAATAAATCATCGCGTGCCCGCCGTGCGTCCATGCGCTTTTTAATTGATCTTCGGGGCGTATTCTTTGAAGTGCACTGCGCGAAACTTACAAATCGAACGTGTTCCGTTGCCGAAGTCAGGATCCTGGGGAACGCGCGAGTCCGAAGGGGGCGGCAAGACGTAGTGGAATTGAATTTTTCGGTTACTCAGTCAATTCTAAAGAAGGTTTGAACGGATTTTAGAAAATGAGAGGTGGGCGGTTCAGCGAGCGATTATAATTCATTTTTACTGGCTTGATTATGTATTTAGCTGGATATAATGCCTGGTTATTTAATGAAGAGTGGGAAGTAAAACGGAACGTTAAATGTAATATTAAATTGGTCGACGAATGAAATTTGTACGTGGCAAGTAAAGCACAATAATAACATTATACACTCGCATTGATTCAAGTGAAAAAGTACATAAGTTTACTGTAAATAAACAATATTATATCTGAAATAAAAAATTAATTTTTAAACTACTTCAAATTCGCAATAAACAACCCTATATTCAACTAGTCTTTGAACAAACAAGAACGGGTATAATCATATTCAATCGCTTATTTTGATTAATAGCTTTTCAGAAAAAATAATTATCACAAATTATGCACTAATTTTAAAGCGTCAAAGCATTGACCGGGGAATAGCATATAATTAACTACAGCATGAAATAGTGTAATTATCATCAGTCGTTAACCTAAAGTTTGCATGATCAAAAAATATTATATTCCGATATTCATGGCAAGCAAAAATATGGTCTATTTGTGTAGAAAAGTGTACGCCATTCATTAACATAAATAGTCTTAGCGGTTTTAAACAAAAGAGCTTTTTTCCTATGGTAAATGTAGGTCAAACATCGATTTTCTTCGAATAGTGAGCCGATTGAAATATCAAAATTCTGACAAATTTTTGTCACACCTAGGGTCAATCCATTTCAGATTTTTTGCATCACATTGAAAGATAATTTTTGCCACATTTCAAGATTATCCAATAGGAACAAACGGCATTGTTATCGCGAAAAAACCCACAGCAGCCAAAACTTCTGCAACTTTGCCCGATCGATCAAGCCCTCGAAAAATAAGACACAACTTGAAATCGCAATCAGATCCTGAACTCCAGGCGCAAGGTCAAACACTAAGCAGCACGATTAATTCTCTCCGTCTCGTTCTCTCCTTCTCTCCTTTACTCGCGAGTCGCAATATAATTATCCCTAGATCGTGACCGCGGGGCGTGAGCTGCGCTGCACGTGACAAATTATTTCTCGGCTACTTGCGCAGCGCTTCTCCGTCATTTATTCGAGCTCTCTTTGCTCGCCGGAAAAGGCCTGCACACGCGCATATACACTACGCTAATGATTTATGACGCCGGCGGGCCGCGTAACGATGATGATTATCGGATTTGTTTTTGGATCGGACGCGCGAGCACGCGCACAAACGATAGGATCGCGCCAGACAAGTTTTGAATGTTTATTAATGGAATTTGTTTTAGAACGATAGAAAGAGAAAGAGCGACGGAGAGGTTCATTTGTTACGTATTAGAATTATTGTTCTCAGTCGCTGTGACTTTGAAGAATGATTAATGTGCCGAGAGTTAAACGGTCTAATGGTTTAGCTGGGTTTTTCATTTATTTAGATACTTGATTCTACGTTTTTTGTAATTCAAGACTATTTGTGTCATAACATTTTAACGTTTTATTATCAAAATGTTTGCTGTTCCGTATATTCCTGCTCTCGGTCAAATTAAGCTCAAATATGAAATGAAATTTAACTTAAAAATAACAAGAGAATAAAATTTAATTACATATTCACCATTATATTAATTTAGTATGCATTTGATCAAAAGGATGGTGTTCTTTAATTTGCTCTCTTTCCAAGCAAAACGTTTTGACCTTATTAAGCTAGCCAAGATTATTTAAATAAGCATGACTTTTTACATCTACATTATTTTTTTTACACACCCATGGAATAGCGCATATGCAAAATTGATTTATCTCCTCCCGCAATTTCTCTTTTGAAACGCGCGAAACACTCGCGTAAAAATAAGCCGGATTCGCAGACAGGTGTGTGTGTGTGTGTGTGTGTGTGTGTGTGTGTGTGTGTGTGTGTGTGTGTGTGTGTGTGTGTGTGTGTGTG
>JAYJLV010108191.1:0-11484 GCA_036873485.1 Torymus texanus | reverse complement strand
AAAAAAACGTCTAACTAAGTGTATAGAGCTCCAAGGAGACTATGTTGAAAAATAAAAAAAAAATTACGAAAAAAAAAAATTTGTTAATGCCTTATTCTAAGGACTTATTGACCCACCCTCGTAGTTTTAGCAGGAGCTTTTTTAAAATCTTTTTTTTAATTTTTCGATGTAATCAATTTCCTGGATTATCTTCAGGAACTTTGTTACATACGGACATACCCACATATATATACATTTCAGAAAATGCTTAAAATAGACTCATTTCTGGTGGAAAACAATTTTTATGTAATAAATTATTTGTTTTTGAGTATAACAATTTTCCCTTTGGCGAAAATATAAGGCTCTCCCGAGTAACGGTTGTGCCTAAAAAATAAAATAAAAATAGAAAAAGAGCTTTCATTTACTTTTTTCAGAATTAAAAAATGTTGATTCCTTCGAAAGTTATGCATTGAAAAGGTATAATAATAATTATTCTCAAAGTTGGGGCTGCTAATTTCTACGATTTTTGAACTTTTTCGATGCATAACTTCAAACTCTTATAACTTTTGGGGGAATAGAAATCTTTTTATTCTAAAACTAGTTAATGAAAACTCTTTTTTCTAGTTTTTTATTCTTTCTTTTTACATTGTGAGGGATATTTCTGGACTAAATTTTTTCCATTTTCTTAAAAAATTTGAACCTTTAAAAAAAAATAAATCGAAGAAGTTTTTAATTGTACACGAATTTTCCAATATAAGTACTTTATGATATGCGAAAAACAAACGAGTCCAGAAGGTGTGCCTTCGAAAACTTTTTTTTACCAGTTTTGAGGTCACAATAAGTGTAAAATTTTTCTCGATTTCTTTATGTACGTATATACTTTGTATACATAATTCTGACAGATGCTTTTTTTGTAGAAAATGTCTAATAGGCTTTTCTAAACATTTTTTAAGTTAATTTTCGTGTTGCCCTAATTCCGTAAATATCAGAAATCTCTTTCTTGCCTTCTTTCTCTGATCAGATATTTATTTAACAAGTACCGGATTATCTATTGACTTGTGATAAGGAAACAACATTAACAGCGCCGTATTTGATATGTTCTTTTTACACGCGTTTCAATCAATTGCAATATCGTGATTTATAATGTAATTTAAGGAGGTTGATGTTTTTTTTAAATATCTTGTTTGTGCTCTGACGTATGAACCTCCTTAACAGATTTCAAACTTTACTTTTTCTTCTTATTCTAATTGTCGTTGTCTATATGTCTTAGATACAGCGCTGATAATATATGATGCATATATATATATATATATATATATATATATATATATAATTCAAACTTATAATGAGTTGTGCTTGCTATATTATGGCTGTATAACTAACCATAATAGTTCATGATTACAACTATATTTTTCAAATACTCTTTGAAAATTACAAAAAACATATTTAAAAACAATAGACTTGAACAGTTTCAGATTTTCAAATCATATACGGAAAGAATTTCTTCATAAAATTTACCGTAACGATATGGTAAACCTGGAGCAACCGAAGCGGTTAGAAAAAATTACCATAACAACCTGGTAACATTTATGTGGATTTCGCTTTAACGTTTACTGGACTCTCATGGTAATTTTTTCTATTCGCTCAATTGTTTCAGATTTACTAAAATGTAACGAAAATTCTTTCTGCATACATGCGATTCAAACTTTAGAATCCGTTATTGATTGCAGAAATGCGCGGAAAATGACACATAAAGTACACCCTAACGCTTTGAATAACTTAAAGTGCGGGTAACTTACGTTTTATTTTACGAATCCTACTATGTAGTTTACTATATTTAGAATTAAAATATATATTACCTTCTAAAGTAGAGAAATTTTAAAGTTGGGCAGCCGAAACGTATAATTACTATTTAATAGTTATAAATCGCAGTTCTGACATTGATATGCCTTTTTTCCATAATGATGCCTTTATCCATAAATTGAATCATTCGCACTGTTACTACTTACGATTAATTTAACTTCTTTATTGGCATTTTTGCATACCTCAAACCTTGAGTTGAATCCTTTATCTGTAAATAAGTTTTTAAAATATCATTATTCACAATGGCCGAACTTTTGAATACTTATTCAACTTTATCCAACACATTTATCCAATATGAGATTCCCGTATCAGGGTTGGGTTTAAATCTTTTAAGCCATTTTCATTCTTCACTTCTGACTCTCAAAGACATTTCGTATTTTAAGCTAGTAGTACGAGCTTCAACACTTGGCAGTAAGGAAAGTGGCAGTTGCATGAAAAATTCGATTTTCTCCCGTTGGTATACGGAATGTCACATTCTTCGGTAATACTTTTGCTTGAGAAATATAGAAGTTTATTTCTTTTTTCTTTTTTAATTCTTGAACGATTCTAACTCCGACGCACAGTTTATTTTTTAAGAATTATATTATAGGGAAAATGGAATGCTTATTCTCGATAATAAGAGATGATATACCTTACACATAAGAAAAAATTGCTTTCAGGGTCACTTTGCAGGAATGCAAAATATTTTGATCTATATATACAAACTGATAAAAAATTGGATTTTATAAATCTTTTTTTTCCTGTTAACAAAAAATTAATTTTATAAATATTCTGCAGTCTTCATCCCTTATTTACTCGCCCCTAGCCTCACATACACAAAAATACACTAATCTTAAAGAATTTTTTTGAAAAGCTTTCGCACGAAAGATTTTATTACCGTTCTAAAACTTCTTTGAAGGTGTAAAATAATAACAACAACAAAAATAGTAACAATATCTTCAATCATACATATTTAGGAGCGATGCAAATGTGAGCAACTACGTATACAAGCATAAAAGCGTGAAAAGTTACAATAAGAAATGAAAAATTGAAATTGTTAATAGTATCTTCTGTCAAGGTGAAAATTGTTGTATACTGTCTGAGCAAAATACTTTCTTTTTTGCATATCATTTTAAAGAGTCGATTGGAGGACTCGTTTTATTTCCATACAAAAATCATATTTTTTATTTTGTAATGTACGGTAAGTTTTGCTTTTTAGAAATGTACAAAAAGCACAACAAAAATACTGCGAAATACAATATTAATTTTTAATACAAATGAACTCGAAACAAGGTTTTGCTGTAATACTTCACAAGTACTGTGATACCTGTTATTCGAATATTTTAATCAACATAATCAACATCATTAAAGCAAAAATCAAACTTTTGAATTTTTATTTAAAGCCCGCATCAATTTATTATATTTCTGTTAGCAATTGATATCATATTTTTATGTCTTCAATAAAATGTTCGATTTTTCCAATCCAAAGATACAAAAAGTTGCATCGTCAGTTGTGATTGAAATAAATTGTATTAGTGGTGAGTGATGATAACGATAGTTTATCTTTCGACTGTTTCACAAGTATGTTATCATAAAGAAAATATGTATCCACCTTGCCTTTAATTTTATTTTTAATAAAATACTAAAACCAGCTTGGACTAATCAATAATTTTCCGAATATATGAATAAACATGTATGACAAGTGTTTGGAGAAAAGTCAAGAATAAAACTATTTTTATAAGGATGTTATATAGACGTTTACTATCGAAAAACTGTTATTTTAGTTTATCTTAATTATTTTTTTAAGTCCTATGTTGTAATGCAAAATGACATTAGAAAGCTATTTGGTATTATAGAGAGCAATACCAACTCTAGTATAACACACGGTAGCTTCCAAGTCATTTACTAAGATTACAGGTGACTCAATTAGATGCGGGGAATTCCTTGACATTGCGTTAACAAGAAGTAACTGATATGATTAATTTCTTAATTTTTTAAATGAAAACCTAGTTTGACTGTAACTTGAAGCCACCGCCGTAAGAAATCAATACATCGCAATTGCATGCAGCAAAAGCGAAGAAAAAGAAAGGAACGGAAAGGAACAAGCGAGGAGAGATAAAGAGCCCGCGAAAGCTCTTGCGCGAACGGATTTCATCGGAATGAAAGCGAAGTAAGAAGGTTAGCGTTGAAAAAATCCGATAGAAAAAGGTGACGAACCGTCGCACTTTTCGCGTTTATCGCGACAATACACACTACACTCTTTTATTTCCGCACTCGTTCGAGATAAAGAAACACGGGGAGTGAGCGAGAGAGAAAGATTGACGATAATGATTTTCTAGATAATGAAAGAAACCGATGATATACGGATTGTCTCCATGCGCCGGACTCGTGCGGACATTCACTTCACTCTCGGCACGTCGATTCGGTAGATGAGAAATTTACGAGTGTCCTGGCCGTCCGCCTAAAAGTGATACCCGTGCGCGCGCGCGTCCGCGATCTCGCAGCAGCCCGCCTCGAAAAAGTGTCGTTCCTTATCGCCCCTTGCAAAATGTCTCGACGACGGTGAGAAGAGAGAGAGAGAAAGATCGTCGCACCACCTCTCTTTCTTGATCCTCAGACGACGGATTGGAAGGACATAACGTAAACAGGATGGAGGACACCGGAATGCTGAGCGGAGCTCAAGCGCGGCAGGAAGGCAAAAAATTGTGGCAGTACCTTTCCGCTGCCTCCGGTAATTCGGTTGCTCCGACTGGGGAAAATTTCATTATAATAAATTCATTTTCCTTTCGCTCTTTTTATTTATGCTTTACGAGAATGTACTTATGAATGTTCCGTCGCTATTTCGTTTAGCGCTTTTCATTTCGCTCAAGTTTTCATTATCGGTTAACTTTCAAATCAATTTTAAAATCACTAATTAATATTTTAGCTATATCAAAACATATACTTACACTATATGTTGTATCTCTTTTATTTACTACCTTATGTATATTATCATACTGCATAAAAGCGCTTGAAACTAATTTAGAACATCAAGAATAATAACTGATGCAGTCAGAAGTATATGTTTATTTTGAAACTTAATAGTGTAATTTAGGATCACCTTCTACTTTTAGATATTTACAATCTCTCTATAAGCTATTTCATTATATTTTATCAACTAAATAGTAATAATGTTTTTTTTACTAAACCTGTATAGATCTTGAATAATAGACATACTTTGAGTGTTTTCTAATTGTTCGGCATCGGTAATTTATTTAGTACAAATTTCACAATATAATTGTTGTATATAGTTAAAATGTGAAAATCAATTTTATTTCTATTCTTTAAATCATTCCAGAACTACTTTATTATCAAAGGGAAGATATATAACACCTTTACTTTTCGTAAAACGACTCTATTCACTTGCTCACCTTTTACGACTCGGTCGGCATACACACTTTTACTGAGGCAAGAAAAGCGAATCTTGCAAGTGTGTCCTTTTTACGGGAATCGCAACCCGTAACGACCCTTGAAGTATAAATCTATATAAAAGTCATTGAAGCTACAATACATTTTTTTATTTTAGAAAATGAGTTTCGAACGGATTCATATATAATTTAATTGAGAAATATCCTTATGCCAAACTGTAAAAGTCGTATACAAGGAATGGTGACGTCTTAATTTTTAATTTAAAGTATATTTTTTTAATTTTAATGTTCTTATTTCAATTACAAAACGTCTGTATTTTAAACAAACTTTTTGACATTTAGAAAAATGACAAACTACCAAAAATCATTCTTTTTATTTTGAAATGTACAATAAAATATATAACTAACAAGGAGACCATGAGACCTCCAGGAGCTCGATTTGAATAAAACTTTGGAGAAATGTTCTTTATTAAAAATAAAAATGCCCGTGTTTCAGGGTTTTTGCCAATGGGCCCTTGATTGTGACTTACGGAACGTGATATCTAATACCTTGAAAAATCAAGTCCCTCTTCAAACCAAAGTAACTCTCGAAATACTATGTTTACCTTAATTTGAGTGTTATCAATAAAAAGCTGCGATGAAATCCTTCTATTTGAAAAAAAGGTTCATGGAAAACTTCCTATCCGTTAAAAGTTATGTCAATATTAAATTTTTTTGAAAATATTTACAAAAGCTTAAAATTTTCAATTTCTTATTAAAAACATATTATCAGTATTATTTTTGAACAAATGAGAAGTTTTGCATAAACTTCTTTTTAAATAAAAGAATTTGAGCTCATCTTTCTATTGGTAATATTCAAATTCTAGTAAACATAGTATTGCTAGAGTTATTTTGGCTTGAAAAGGGACTTGATTTTTTATGATATTAGATATCAAGCCCTGTGAGTCCCAATCAAAGGCCCATTGGCAAATATTCTGAAACATGAGTATTTTTATTTTTAATAACGATACTTTCCTCAAGGTTTATTAAAATTCTTATAGATCTCGTGGTCTCATTATAAAAATAGCTTTTGACACATTTAATGTATTACATAAAGATTTAATATCCTTATATAATAATAACATAATAATAACATAATATTCTAAAATGCAAACTTTTTGATTTATAAACGAATATCAATTAAGGTGCGAGTAGTTATATAAATGCAGTGAGTGATATAGAATTAATAAAAGAACACTTTTTGTATACTATAATACACGAATCGAATGTGCATTTTTCAAACGATTATTGTACTTTTATGTGTATATCTTGTTTGCTCCACCATGCATTGCACATTTTATCTTGCTTACTATTTACGTTATCAGCAAATACGATAAAGTTTCATAATACGATAGAGATTTTCAAGATTTCATAGATTCAATCAAACCTACATAATATTATGTTCTTTCAATAATGGTTTTTAAATAAACGATTGACTATTTCAGTCTATGAGCTTTATTAAATTTTGTCTAATCATCACATATTCTACAATAAAATTAGTATATCGATGAGATGACAATTAACGTTGATATAAGATATAAGATATAAGAAAATTATTCCATTTCTATAATGTAATTGCTTATATATCATTAAAAACTTTTAATTAGATTGCTTAAACAAATTTAACTTTATCCAAAGCATTTAGTATTATTCGATTCTTTCTTTCTCATCTTTAGAGAATCAATTTCGTGGAGGCTTTGATGGCCAGCTTTTATTATCTAAAATAAAAAGGCCTAGTACCTCTAACTTTTTCTAATGGACCTTTCTCGCAGTATATATCTACTATATATCTGAAATACATTTAATATTTGTAAAAAAGGATATTTTTTTTCTTTAGAACTCTATACATATTTATAATATAGAAACTAGTACAAAGGATTATTAAAATGGAAAAAAAACTTATATCAAAATTTTCATTGACCCAAAATATTAATTTCTTAAAGAGTTATAAGCATTCAGAAGCAACCTAAGAAAATGTTTATAAATTGCCATTGCGTTAATCTAATGGAAAATACCGACATAATTTTTTAACGAGTACATCTTATGCTGATGTTATGAAATTTGAGAACAGCTTATTTTTAAAGAAATAAGAAAGACATTTTTACTAGATTAAAACTGTTCTGTGAAAAATATTCATGCTTTTGCTCGGATATAGTGAGGTACTGGGGCGTTCCCCTTATGCGCAATTTTCTCTGACAAAATAATGTAAATATTTTTTAGAAATAAAGTTACAAACTTACGAATTTTCTACATATTTAGGATGTAAAATGGTCCAGAAAAGCAAAAAATCTGGTCTGGTAGGTGTACACCTTAAAAAAAATTTGGATTTATTTTTGTAGATTACTTTTATAGATATATTGTAGTATATAATATGAATAAATTAATTCTCATAGTTTCAACGAAGGTCTTATTTTGTTAATATAAGTCTCTGCTCCTTTCAGCTTCATGCCTAGCTGTGGGCGTGGGCACAGCTTTGGCCTGGAGCTCGCCGGTTCTACCGGAACTGGAGAAACCGGATTCCTGGCTACCAATTACCAAAGAAGAATCTTCCTGGATATCTTCGCTTTTGGCTATCGGCGCGATGATCGGCGCTTTACCGGCTGGCATCATCGCCGACGCCATTGGCAGAAAACGTGCCCTTTTAATATTGGCTGTCCCTTTCATCGCGTCCTGGGTGTTGATCTTAGTAACTAGCAAGGTGTGGATGCTGTATGTTGCGCGCTTAACTGTAGGTCTGGGTGTTGGTGCAGCTTGCGTACTCGTTCCCACTTATTTGTCGGAGATTGCCGAGGATTCAGTTAGGGGTACGCTAGGCGCCATGTTCCAGCTATTTTTGACAATAGGTATCGTCTATGGATTCTCCTTTGGCGCCACGGTGAATTATACATCCTTGGCTATTGCCTGCGCTGCCATAGAAGTAATTTTTATAGCTACGTTCATCACCATGCCTGAGTCACCAGCTTGGTTAACCGTTAGTATGATTCTAATATCGTTTAAATCTGAGCTATTTTGTATTTAAACATTTATTCTAGATTTTATGTAGTAAATTGATTAACATTGCATGTACAAAAAAGATTTTTAGAAATTTTAAAGTTTGATTTATTAAGGTTTTAACTTATACGTCATTGTACATATTTCACAGGGTCAGGGTAGAAGATCCGAAGCTGCATCATCCCTAAAACGTTTAAGAGGAGACGAGTATGATATAACTGTTGAACTAACACAATTACAAAAGGAAGCTGAAGAAAATGCTTCCAGAAAAACTTCGGTCTTTGATCTAGTCAGACTTCCAGCCCCGAGGAAAGCACTTTTTATTTGCTTTGCCGGTATGATCTTTCAGCAGTTATCGGGTGTTAATGCAGTTATTTTCTATACTGTCACTATTCTTAAAGCAGCCAAATCATCTCTAGACCCAGGTCTAGCAGCCATCCTCATTTCTCTTGTTCAGGTTAGTTTGCCAATGCAATTATACAAATTCTTAATAGAGGATGATTCTACGTTTTATAATTATAACCATTTTAGTGTTTGATGGCTGTAGTAGCTGCTGGTGTTGTTGATAAAGCGGGAAGAAAACCACTTTTAATGTTTTCTTCAACCGTGATGTCATGCAGTTTGATCACACTTGGTCTATTCTTTTACTTGAGTGAACATGATCACAACGTAGATTCTATTTCGTGGTTACCACTTGTATCCCTAGTTGTCTTTATGATAGCTTTTTCGGTTGGGTAAGTAATATAATTTTTAAAAATGAAATATTATTTTATTTTATAAAAATCTTATATTTCATATTCTAATTAAAAAAATATCTTACTCGTAATGTTATTGCAAAAACTTTAAATATATACCAGCTTCAATAATTTATAACTAGTCAACGATCTGTAGCATTAATTAAAGTATCAATTTAAAAATATGTCATTAATTTTTCAATTTAATTAATTCTTTGATTTGTATTTAATTTATTATAATCGACGTAGTTTTTTGAACCTCTAGCAATAAAATTAATAGATAGTCTACATTTTGATAATCAATTTTAAGGATGGGGCCAATTCCATGGATGTTGACGGGTGAAATGTTTACAGTCGAGTTAAAAGGCAATGCTTCGAGCCTTGCAGTAATGCTCAATTGGTTCCTTGTTTTTCTGGTAACAAAAACTTTTCCGACCTTAGAAGAAATTTTCCACAGATCGGGAGCCTTCTGGATCTTTGCTGGTATTATGGCAGGCGCTACCATTTTCACTTTCTGCATTGTGCCGGAAACGAAAGGAAGAAGCATTCAAGAAGTTCAAGACGAGCTTGTAGGAAAAAAATCTAACAGATCGATTTAATTTTTAAATTAACATTTGTTAAAGCATTCATAATTAAGCAAAATAAGGTTATTGTTTGCATAGAAATCGAATATAGTAACTAGATTTTTTATCAGTATTTATTGAAAGTCGATACAAAATTACAGTATTTTCTGTAAACTTATTTTAAGTATAATTAGTTGTATTAATAAGTTTAAATACATTTTTCGTAAGTAACCATCTATTATTTTCTAAATAAACTTTCAAAATATTTGACAAAGTATGATTTTTAATAAAAAATGTAATTTCGAAACTAAAAATTAATGTAATGAATTTTATTGATCTAATCCACTATTTTTTATCAAAGTACTTTATCAGTTATATAAATCCTAAGAAACAATGCAATAAGGAGTTCACTACTACCCAGCTACTGGAATATCTGATTATTTTCATAATAAATCTGAGATATAAATTTTATAAACTTGTTATTTAGAATTTAGTTTTTCAATTTTTTCCTTTTGTGTTGATAAAAAGCTTACGCAATGTTTATCCTGATTAGAGATATTATAACTAACATACAATTTTAGTCAATCTTTTTTATAGTTTTAGTGGTTTTTGTAATTTTAGTCAATCGTTTTGAGTTTTGAACACGTAAGAGTAAAAATTGAATGAGTTAAGTGTAAAACGTCAATTTCCTATTTTATAAAAGAGCTAACTGCAAATTTTATCCGTTCAGAAGATTAAAATACGCATTTTATACTTCATAATAATTAAATGGATTCTTTTTACTCTTTTGTCAAAGGGTAAAATCTACGTTATTCTACTTTATAAAAAGTAAAAAATTATACTTCTTCCTAAAAAGATTAAATTGGTACTTTTACGCTTTTGCAAAAGAGTAATATCTATGTTTTCTATAGTTTTAGTAAATATTTATATTTTACACTCAAAAGATTATCACTTTTACCAAAAAGTAAAATGTACGTTTTTACTATATAAAGAGTAAAAAAAATGGTAATGTCAGAAAGAAAGTAAATTTAACTTTATTTATGATAAAATAAATTAATTATTTAAAATTAAGTTTATTTAAAAGACATTTTGTATTTTATAAATTATTGAAAACATTTACATCTTTCCTTAAACACTCAAATTTTAACTTTTCCACAAACTTTTTATTTCATATTATTATCTTTTTATGAATTTTTTTATAAAATATTGAAAACATATACACACTTGAAACATTTGTTAAAAATTAGAAAAAAAGAAAATTTTTACTAAAAATTGTTTGCAAAAATTGTACAATTTTCCATAACCCTTTTTACCACCCACCCCTCCCCTTATTCACGCATTTCTTCCCACATCTGCTAAGCTGCCACAATACGATAAGTTCCGACGCTCTCCTCTCTACCCCACCTCGAAGCTTCTAGAACCTTTCCCCAAAACATGCGCCCTATCCGCTGCTCGTGACCAGAAATATCCCCCCAACTTCTTAGAAGTAAGACGAGAATATTTTTTGAAATTTCATCATTTGCAGCAATCATTTTTTTTGCTTATCTTACAGATTCGGTAATCTTTTGATTTAACTACGTATCATAATCTACAAGGATTAGTGCATTAATAAGCCGTTTCTCATAAATTTAAAACCATCGTTGCTACAAAAAATATGAAGAATTTTGCGTTTTTTCTGAACAATTTAATTAAATGTAAATACTGTCTCCTGCATAGATGAAATTCCAGACTACTTATTATAGAAATAAATTGTATTTTAAACTTATTTATTCACGCAAGCAAAATTCAAAAGTAGTTATTCTTTGAAAAAATAAATAAAATCGTAAGGCCGGTTATGTACAAACAAAGCTGCTATCCGACGTCCACTTACGACTTTACGACCCTTATTCATTTTGAAACTTTCTTAGCACGTCGTATTCTCCTCAAGAA
>JAYJLV010108180.1:0-11486 GCA_036873485.1 Torymus texanus | reverse complement strand
ATCAATCCAGGTGGAATCCAAGTGGAATCCAGGTGGAAATCGAGCTGGAATTCCAGCGGGATATTTTCAATGGGGATTTGAACGAAACTTACAAAGAAATCTGAAATCGCATTCTAATGCTATTTTGAGATGGCTTGAAATATAGATTTCTTTTGTGAAAGATGATTAAAAGTGCATTATTGTTATTACAAGGAAAGAATGTATCGGTTTTGCACGTCATTATTTTTTTGTTTAATATTTGATATGAATATCAGAATACATTTTGTAAATTAAAAGGAAGTGAAATACCGATAATTTTTCAACATAAAAATGTTATGGAAAATTGCACTGAAATTGCTGAAAACATTTCTACCAATACTTATTATGTAAAGGAATGTCTTGAAAATCGACATTTTACAAATAAAATTTTGGAATTATAAACAATAAAATTCGCTTGGTTGATATAATTAGTTGACAGTATGAATTGAGTAGTGCGGATGTCTGTGTCGGCAATGCCATTATTGTACATAAATTTTACCAACTGAGCAATTTTTATGTTGAGTTTCGAGGATATATAAATAAAAGTACTTCGATTTACGCAAAAAAATTGATTTTACAATTTAAAATTTTTATAGAGTAGTAGGGTATTTAAAAATTCAAGGATTGCGATCTTAGTATTATATAAATCTTGTTATTTCTTTATATAGGATCATTACACACACACACACACACACACACACACACACACACACCGCAGCCTGTGGCACTTGACCAGATATATCTAGTATACCAGCAACTCCAAAAATGATATAAAAATATTATTTCAAGTATTTTTATATCATTTTTGGAGGTGGAGGTCTTTAATTTTTATGTGGATAAAAACTGATTCCTTCAAGTAAATAAAATGTCACCTGGTTAATCACTGGGCAGCGAAAATAAATTTACTCAGTTGATAATAATATTTGTTAATTTACAGATTATTATTTTTAACTCCATTAAAAAAAATAATTTTCATAGCTATTGCATATAAATGATTGATTTCCATTAAGTCAAATTACAAAAAATAAAATATCTATTGTATATTTATTTAAAAGTAGTTGTGTATGCGTGTACACGTTATTAATAGCTGTTAAATCTAATCTTTTTACCAAACTAAAAGCTAATAAAAAACAAATAAATATTATCAAACCATCATCTATACTATAACAATTTATAGAAATAAACCTTCGTATATTAGTTCAAAAGCTAAAAATATCCACAACAATTTTTATAACGCAGAACACTTTAACTCGATATTCATGTTCTCCGATTCAAACCTTCCGCGCGATCTACTTTATCGGCGCAACCGTCCGTTCGCTCACTGTCACGCTATTGGCCAACCAGCCAACGTTCAAAATTCGAACGCGGTCCGGCGGACGTATGTCAACATCTATCGTCTGTCGTCTCTACTCAAGTGACGCGATGGCGAGTATCCGTTAAAAGTATCGGAGCGGAAATCCAGCTGCCTTTCGGGACAATTTCCTGAAATCTTTGCTCGGAAGATCCGGGTTTTCATCGAAGAAATAAAACCTAATCGAGGAAAATGAAGTCCACGTAAGTTTCAAGAGTTTTTAGGCATTATTGATATGGGTGACCGTTTGGCGCTCAAAAGTGAACGCCTAGGGTTTAGTTACAAATTTTAATTTTTTTTGATAGTTTTTGCAATGAGGTAATATTGTATCAACGAGATTTATTGTTTATTTTTTACTGGGTTATGATAAGTGATACTATTAGTGCATAACAGGAACTTTTCTGTTAATTTTGTAGTTCATAATCATATGCTACAGTCGTTTTTTAGTTTGCTATGTTTTTTAAAAGAATATATTTATTAATGATGGTCACATTTGTTTTTATAGACGTAAACAGCCGCCTACATCGGCTCGTAAGACACCAAGACCAAAACACAGCAATATGCTATCCAGAGATCCAGTGCAAGTTTTTTGCCGCATGCGGCCTATGCAATTCCCTACTGATGTCTCGTGCATGAAGGTGATATCGGATACAACAATTGTCATAACACCACCAGAGTCTGCAATGAACTTCCGAAATGGAGCGCAGAAGGAAATTCAGACGACTTTCACACATGTGTTCACTGACACTGTTCCCCAGAGAGAAGTTTTCCGAGTGGTATCACTACCTCTGGTGGAGAATTTGATTCATGGAAGGAATGGCTTGTTATTTACTTACGGTGTAACGGGAAGTGGTAAAACTTACACTATGACTGGAGAGCCAAATGACAGTGGCATAATGCCAAGATGTTTGGATGTGATATTTAACAGTATATCTAATTATCAATCAAAGAAATTTGTTTTTAAACCTGACAAACTCAATGGATTTGATGTACAAAATGAAACAGATGCAATGCTTGACAGACAGAATGAGCTTCATGCTGGTATCATGACGCCACGTAATCCAAAAACTCCTGGAAGGAAGTGAGTATTACTTATTCGATTTTTTATATGCTTTATGAAAAGAGTGAATTAAGTATTGATGAATCCTAATTTTCTTACTTATAGTAGGAAACCAACAACAGCAGAAAGTGATAGTGACAGCCATCCAATAATTGCTAGAGAAATAGATGACTCTAGAACCGTTTCTGTTGACCAGGATTACGTGTATGCTGTTTTTGTTACATATGCAGAAATATATAATAATAGTGTTTATGATCTTCTTGAAGAAGAGGAAGTTAGAGGAAAGTAAGTTGTTTAACAATATCGATATTATCATTTCAATCAATAAATAAAAGTTTTCACTATAAAATATTTCAATTCTAACAGAATTCTGCAAAGTAAAATAATTCGTGAAGATGGAAATAAAAATATGTATGTTCATGGAGTAACCGAAGTAGAAGTTAAAAGCTCTGAGGAGGCTTTTGAAATATTTCAACGTGGACAACGTAGAAGACGTGTTGCACATACAGCTTTAAATGCAGAATCTAGTAGATCCCATAGTGTTTTCACTATTCGTCTTGTACAGGTAAAAATTTTTGATATTTTAAAATAATAAATTATTTTTCTATTGCTAAAACAAGTAAATTGGTAGCAATGGAATTGTATACTTAGTAATTCGTCTTACAAAATTGTAAAAAACATATTCATTTAAATGTATTCAAATTAAGTAGTACACAATACATTGGAATCTTCAAAATATAAAAATCCAAAAGAAATATATTTATGCAACACTAATAAACGTTAAAAATTAAAAGGCACCGTTGGACAGTGAGGGCGAGCAGGTAGTTCAAGACAAGCGTGTCGTAGTGGTGAGCCAGTTGTCGCTGGTCGATTTGGCAGGCAGCGAGCGTACGAACCGCACGAAGAACACGGGCCAGCGTCTGCGCGAGGCCGGAAATATTAACAATTCCCTGATGACGTTACGCTCTTGCCTGGAGATTCTACGCGAGAACCAACTGCAAGGCACCAGTAAAATGGTACCCTACCGCGACTCCAAGCTCACCCACCTGTTCAAGAACTACTTCGACGGCGAGGGACAAGTGCGGATGATCGTCTGTGTCAATCCGAGGGCCGATGATTATGACGAGACCATTGTAAGTCGTTTGTGGGTTGAGAATGTATGTATGGATATAGAGGAAGAAAGGGTTGATGATTTGAGAATTTTTGTGTTTTAGCAAGTGATGAAGTTCGCAGAAATGACGCAAGAAGTTCAAGTGGCCAGGCCCACTGTGACCAAGTTGGATCTTGGGTTTACCCCAGGAAGACGACAAGCGAATAAGGTAAATTGTTGAAAGAATTATTGTTTACTAGTAGAATGCTTTATGTAGAAAATTTTTAATTTATATGTGTTTTTTTTTAGATATTCAAGGAAGCTCGGACGAGATTGGAGAAAGAAGGTCGTGCTGAAGCTGCAGAACTTGAAGTTGACATTGGTTTAGTTTACAGGTACATAGTTTTATTTTGAAAAATTATAGTAAGAAAGTAAACGTGTCTTTTATTTGCATCTTTAATCAATAATTTTTATTTTTCTTTGTAGCCTTGGTGGACCATTCCCTGATTTGGAAATAAGCAGTCCTCACAATGATCAAATAATTATCAATCTGATGAGTTTCTTAGAGCAAAGAATAAATAAAAGGAACTTGCTAAGAGCAGATTTAGAACATAAACGTAAGTTTGAATGTTTTAAATGGTGGATAAAAATTACATACTTGAAACTAAATTTAAATTATATTTTCAGAAATTGAGTTTAGAAAAATGTTGTTAACTATAGAGCAGGAAAATATGAACTTAAAAGTAGAAAATGCAACATTGAAAGCCTCTAGCACACAACAAAAGAAAAAGGTAGAGAATAAAATTGTTACTGATTTATATAATATTGACTATAAACTTTTTTGAAACAGATCTTAACGCAATTATATCACTTCCAGGTATCAGCTTTAGAAGGCCACCTCTGTAAAACGGAAGCTCAAATTGATAGTTTATTACGTAAATTAAACACTGCGAACGACACTATCAGAAGTCTCTCACAAGAGGTATTTAAATGAAAGAAAAAATTATCTATTTTCATAATGATAATATTAACTTACAAATTATAACTTCTAGTTGAAAGACCGAGACCTGGCACTGAACCAAAGAATGATTGACAAGCAGAGAATCAAACAAAAGTACACGAGTAAAATTAACTACGAAACTGACAAAATGAACCGTGAACTTGAAATGAAACTGAAAGCTCAGCGTGAACACCTTCAGGTACTATAGTTATTTGCTTGATTGTTTACAGGCCACATACTTTCTTTTCACATAATCTCTTATATACACGCACGCTCTACTACACGATTTCACGCAAACAAAACTAACGATACAAAATTCTAATCTTTTCATGTTCCACACTAATGTAAACATGAAATTATTAGATCTATCGAAATGTGAGTATCACCAGATAATTCCACTACTACATTTTCTTCACTTTTTCACTAAAAACTCCCAAACTAATTCTTCCCTCGTCCATTTCAGTCTCAAATGAAGAAAAAGGAGGACAAGCTCCGTTTGGTCAAGCAGATCCTTGTCGACGATAACGGAACCATCCCCGTCTTGAAAGACTCTGATGACGAGCCTCAGCAACAGCAACAGCAACAGCAACAGCAACCTATAGGCACGAAAACCCCAGGACGTCTGGACATGCGTTCGCGTAGGGACAAACTCGGTGTTGCGAATCTGCGCTACAGACGCTCGCAGAGCGCTGACAGGTGGGTGGATCATAGACCCGAGGTCCTCGTGCCCGTTGGCACTGTACTTCAGCCGCTCATGCGTAGGAGGAGAAGCATCACTAAGCTGACCAGCCCGAAGGAGATCACTGATGGCGCATCACGGTATTGTCTCATAGCACAGAATCACGACTCGGCGGGCGAGCTCGAGACGAAGCTGTATAAGGTGAGCATTGAACTTATTTTGAATGATAGATTACGCAATGTGAAGTGAAACATTGGAAAAACGGGGGAAGAAATTTTGAATATAAGAATTTTATTTATTTTCAAATTTGTCTATTGATAAGTAAAAAATGTTTTATTATTCTTGTGTGGAAATGATTCAAAGCTTTTATGATGTTTGTATTACTTTTTTTCAACATTCTAAACAACAATAAAGTAACTGTTCATTTTTTTTAAATGTTAAAAAGTTACATAACAATATACTAACTTTTATTTATGAATGGAGTTTCTTATTATTAATTAATTAAGTTTAAATGAAAGCAACATGAAAAATTATAAATTTGCAGATACTAAAATTAATACTTTATTATTTTTAGATTTTTCTTTCAAATTTAATAGTTCATTACCTTATTACTCTGAATTAACTCTGAAATTATTAGTCCATGATTTATATGGGATTTATATAGTTTAATTACAGTTACCTATGATATTAAAATATTTTTTGGCTCATCTTCAATGAATGAAAATAATGATATTTTGTACAAACATCTAGTTTAATACTTTAAATCTTTTGTTTTTTTTCCAAGGCTGACATATTGCCGACGAGTGGCGGCGGTGCCCAGGTTGTCTTCAACGACGTCGAGTGTTTGAAGCAGACGTCACCAACGGGTCCGCGCAAGCGCAGCTGCCCTACGACGCCGACGTCGGAAAAGGAAAACCGCGTTGCGGATCACGTAAACAACTACGAGGCACGCGAACTCACGATGTCTATGAAGAGACCCAGGAAATGATAAGTGACACATATTCGATCGCGCATACACTTAATCTCTTAAGTCTCTCTATTCATCACTCTTTGCATATTTATGTATTTAGATATGTAAACAAGGGAGGGTCGACCTAGTACGTATTTAAATATTATTTATACACTTGATTGAGGGGTAGCTTTTGTGAGGCAAAAACTACTCGCCTAGATTGTAATGATAGGAGTAAGGTACACGTAATATACATGTATAGTGTGCGAGGAGCGACAATAAACTGACGGCGATTACTTAAAGCCGGTATTTTAACGTCGGGACCAGTTTTTCTTTTTTTTTTAATTTGTAACAAAGTATGTATTTTACAAGCGTCTTTTGTGACTTAAAATGTTGAAATATAAGGTTTTTTATATATATATATATATATGATAGTGATCTTGATTATTACATATCCTTTAGTATGAAAATAAATAGACAAATGATTTTTTGTATTAGACTATATATTTTCAAATGTATACATTCTTGATATTCTACAAGTATATCTGCGAATCTTTATTTATTACTTATTATTATGTCAAAAATAATTCGCAAATTCTAGTGTACTTGACTTTTTACAAAAGGCTTCTGAGAAATATCATTTCTTGTGCATTGGAAAATTTAACTCGAAATATTTATTGACGTTGTTAGTAGTAGTTTGTTGTTTAAAGCTATTTGTCACTTTTTATTTAGGTTTAGCACCATTGATTTGGAATCAATTACAATATAAATGATATAAAAATATCACAAAAGCGACATACTATTGATGTTCAGGTACAGCATTAGGCTTTATCTTATAATGTTGTTTAAATACTTTGTTTTTACTTTTAATCGAGAAATATATAAGATAACATAATTTAGTCCCTTTATATAAATGCAAAAGCAAAATTTACAAAGTTCATAAATTTATAGTTATTTTTGAAGGCATTATTTAACTGGCAGAATTTGAATACCATCAAAATTGTCAGTCTTAGTTTTTAAACAAAAGATTCCATGTCCACGTAACAATAAATTCGCATTCAAATAGAAAAACATTTTAAACTTGTAAATTCTTCTTGCTTCTTGCAAAATGTATCTACTAAAAAATATTACGAGTATTTCATATACATCGATTTTTCGTGAACATTATTAAATATCTGAATCTTTTATTCTTCATTCATTTGTGCATTTGGAAAATGTAACAATACTTAAAATTAAGAGGATACGAAAATTATTCTTTGGAATAACGTAATATTATACAACCAAAAGTAATTTCATCCATAGATAGTTCACTTGTTTAAATATTTTCTCTCGTATTTTATTAAAACTGAAATTATTCTGTCCATAATTTTATTTGTTGAAATTTCATAAATTTTTAAGTCTCTTAACATTTTGAATGAAAAATGAAATAAATAAATTTTAAATAACTTCTAAAAATATTACTTTACTATTCCATATGCTCTTAAAAATTTTTAGTACATGGCAGTTCAAATTTCAGTTCTGGCAAACAAAATTTTTGAAAACTGTTTCAGTTTTAAAAAAATACCAACGTCCTACATTATTTTACTAAATTTACATAAATAATATTAACTTGTGCGTTTATGAATTTACTATTGCAACTTATACTAAAAAATATTGTATAATATACTTGAAAAACTGAAAGTATTCTTTCAAAAAAATGTTTTAAGAAACTAAAAAATTTGTTAAAAAGTTATGCAAAAATAATTATGCGTTAAGTTGTTTGCTCACATTGAATGCCACAAATTCTTTTTCTGCGCATAAAAATAGTGAAATCAGCAACAGAAATAAGGCTTTTCGTGTATTCCATAAGCAATACTTGTATTCAGAGTTTCTTCACTAAGAGGTGTGTGTGGATTGCTTTCTAGGCCATTAGTGTCATAAACTTTTAAACTAGTTACAACATCTTTATCACCATTAGCTAATTTTAGGAGTCCTACAGCAGCAGCCAGAAAAACCTGATCAACTCCCTCGTCATTTAATGCTGAGATTTCGTGATACGTTGCACCTATGGACTCTGCATATTGTCTGCACTCTTCAGAATCTACTTTTCTCTGATCGGATAAATCTAGTTTGTTACCTATGAGTATAAGAACCATTGCTTCTTCTACATTACGCTGAAGTTCTACTACCCATGATTTTATTGCTAAGAATGTATTATGCTGAGTTATGTCAAAGACAAGGAAGGCTGCATTTGCATTTCTATAGTACATGGGAGCCATTGATCTAAACCTTTCTTGGCCAGCTGTATCCCAAACCTAAAAATAATAATTCATTTACATACAACTACATAAAAATACGAAAAGTATTACAAAAATATTGATTAGATTAAAATCCTAATAAAAAATTTTAAGAACTTTAATTTTAAAAAACATTTTCTTACTTGAAATTTGATTCTTGTATCTTCTACATTTATTTTACATGTGAAAAATGAAGCACCAATCGTTGGATTGATGTGATGATTAAAAGACTTGTTTATATATCTGTTAATCATACTTGTCTTCCCAACTCCTGCAACAAAATAAACAATTAACACCTACCTTTAGAACAAAGTTATAAATTAACAACTGTATAAATATCATTCTAGGACACTTTCTCTTCAGATATCAATAAAACTAATAATTTTGTTTTAATTTATCATTCTGAAAAGTAGTCTTTATAGGTAATGAGATTAGAATTCAATCATAAAGTCAGTTACATAAACACAGATAGTCTCATAACATCTCTTGAACAGTGAAAGTATAAATAACACAGAACCATTATGAACTCTATACCACATACTATAAAAAGATATTATAATGTTATTCATGTAATTTTTATCATCGAAGATATAAACTGACGCTACAAAGAGGTAATTATTCATCTTCGATATACAAATATAGTTAAAGGGGGATTTCCCTGTGTTCTATTTATTCTCTCCTGATGGAAGATACTGCAATTGAACAAAAAAAATTGAAAATTTATTCCAAAAGAAACAAAAGAATCTAGCAGAACATTCTTATAAGACATTGTTAATCAGCAACAAAGACATCAACACCTCCCAAAACAAACAAAAAAGATATTGTCATCAACAGTTTTGTATCCTACACCTCGATCTTTCACATTCACGTACGAGTCATCAGCAATGACTAATCCCACCGCTCGTAACGCGTACATTATATGCATTTTCTTTTCTCCGCATTTTCTCCTCTCCGAAAAAATATAAGATCAACTTACCTTGGGACCCGAGAAGAACAACCTTTCCCTCGATGGTCTTCATACCTCGTCATGTCCTCCGAAACGTGTTCACGACGATTATCATACGCGCTGCACAAGCACAGCAGCCTTCGTCCACGAGACTTCACCGCTGTTACAGATGCTGCCCTTCAGCTTTCGAATGCCGCTTTGACGGCACATTGTTGTTGTCGTCCAGTGAGAGCACACGACGGAGATTTTTATTTATCGAGATGATGTGCGCCGTCGGTAAAGTAAAGTAGAACAAAGGAATTTCAAGAGTTTAAAAAGGACGACGTGAGATGGAACTGTGGAGAGGCTGTTGTGCCGGGAAATTTAAATTTTGGAAAGGAAGAGTTTGTATATGAGTAAAATTAAAAAATGAAATTCTAATGGTTCTTTGTATAATCATGTGTAAGTCTTGTAAAATAAAAGTTTTTATACTTATTGCTAATAACTACTATTAATATTTTAATCTTATAAACATTTCTTGCAAAATCCAAACCGAAATACTTCAATAAAATTAATAGGTAGTATATAATAAAATTAATAGGTAGTATGTATGAATGCTTACCGTATATTTTGAGATAGTTGATGACCGTATTGATAACGAAAAAAAGTTCAACTAAAATTTTGAAGTTATGTTACTGCCGTGTCTTAATTATAACAAGACAAATATATATGATAATTTAACAAAATTACATGATTTTAATAATTTTACCCAAATTTCTCTTATGAAAAATAGATCTATTTATTTCTACATAAACTTATCATTCACAAAGAAATTTATACATTCATGCACATTACGAAAAAAAAAACAATATATTACAATCAAATAATTAAATTAAAGCTCTGACAGCTGCCATCAACTATTCATTTTTAAAAAGTTTTGTACTATACCACATTTTTAGCTAGCGGAGCCTCGTTAGTTATAAACGATAGTGATTATGTATATTTTCAGTTTGCTAAATACGTGTTTTTTGTTGAGCACTCAGTGCATGGAACTGCTGAGTTGAATGCCGAACTTGTAAACCAGATCGTGATAGTAGATTTGTCCAGGACGCAAAATTGCACATGGAAAATGAGGCTGAAACATCGTAAACAGTTTTTTTTACAGTTAACGTATAATAAAATTAGTTTCACTGAACAATAGCAGAAAAAAGTGTCATTGACACCTGTTAATGTACCAGAAAAGTTGCCCATTTGAATTTAAAAGTGTTTACCTCAAACCGTCAGTGCAATATGTTAATTTTTCCCAAATTCACATTAATCTTTACATAAATGAAACGATGCATTTAATCTGAATTTATTCTCCGTAAACAAATTATGTATGACAAAAACTATAAGATATTAATACAATTTTAAAAAAATCAAAAGTTTTATACTCCCATTGATGAAAGCTCAATTTCCAACTGAATCAATCACATATTCTATCATACAACATATTCGCATATCTTATACTGTACGTGCTTATTTGAATTATTCTTCTATTTATATTTCACTTTCAGAACGTATATAATACGTAACAAACTTCAATAGGTAAAACTAATCTCCAAACTCTCCTCTAAAATTTACTTCGGTCCCTCTCTCTAAACTACCCACACATATATCCTCAAAATCTGAATTAACACTCACGACATTAACGGCATCTGGATAGTTCTGTGGTTGCACCCCAACCGCGGCGAACTTCCGGTACTTCGCGCCGCACTTTCCAGGTATAAACTCCAACATCGGTGCCGTCGTGTGACGACTTCCGTTACTACCACCACCGTTCGTCGAACTTTTACTGTCGCAGTCGCAACCTTCGCACTCACACGTAGTGCACTCGGAGTCACCGGTAGCGGAAGAAGCTGATGGAGGTAAGGGTTTTGGGGTCGGAAGACGGCCGCACGTGTATAACTGTACGCCTGGCTGGTCCGAGTAGACTTCGAGGTATCTATATGTATACATATGTGAGGCAAGGGATTTTCGAAGTTTCGACGTGGTACGTTGATGAATGGATATATTATACTGACCAGGAGAGTGCACTACCTTCGGGTCCTGGATTTGGCTGAAACTTTGAGATAAGTTTTTCGGTGTAGAAATATAAT
>JAYJLV010108169.1:0-11488 GCA_036873485.1 Torymus texanus | reverse complement strand
AAGATTCTCCTGAGCAGTTTGGTCGTGCCTATAATGGAAAAACGAAGTTTTTGCATAACGGGGGATACTAGTTTATTAAAAATACAATAAAACGTATGAATTTTATAAAAATACTATACCTACATTGAGCAACTCAGTCATACAGTAGTATTAACTATAGATATTGTTGGGATTATACATTTAAAAAATCATTTTTCTCACAGCCGTATCAATATTTATACGTTTTTATTTATATCACATTTTCCTATTTTTCTCTTATTTGATTTAAATTGTTATGAATTATTTCTTTTATCACTTGTTCTTTAACTTATTTTGGTTACAATACAATAAGTATTGTCAATAAAACTAAAAAATAAAGTAAAATAACGAAAAAAAATGATGTTAACAACTGTAGCTTAACTATCCCCTTAAAATCATTTAAAATTCTTTCGTTTATCAAACGGTATTTTAACTATTAAAGACAATTTGTTTTTAATTTTTACATGAATCTCTAGTTTTCGGAATTGATTATCACTTTAGATTTATAGTCTATGAAAAAATTCCGTAAAAATTACCATTTTGTCTGGTAAAGCTACCACAGACTATAAAAATTAAAAAAAATTACCACATTATAAACAAAAATTTTCTAAAACTATACCTTTTTAGGAAATTTTTTATGCACTATAAAAATCTCATGAAACACTTTTAAAATATTTAATTTTTACCCAAATATCGTCACCTTAAGTATAAAGTTTAATTGAATAGTTAATGAATTTAGGAAAACCTTTTCATTCAAAGAGTACACTAAAATATACGGTAAAAGCGACAAGCGCGTCTTTTAACCTCCCCTAACACCATAAACTGCTGTATAATTAAAAAACGACGTCGGTTAATCCATACAGTGAAAGTTCGAAACGATAGATTTTTTTGGCAATCTCTCTCTCTCTCTCTCTCTCTCTCTCTCTCTCTCTCTCCCTCTCTCTCTCTCTCTCTTTCTTCGTTCGAAACGAAAAAAAGCCAAAAAAGACATGCAACGAGGCGCTGTGTCGCGTGCACAAGAGTGGCAACAAGAGAGCAAGGCAAGAGAGAGAGAGAGAGAGAGGGGAATCAGCGAAAGCGGCAGCTCTGCTATATAGCATCGCAGAGAGAATAGTCGACGGCAAAACGAGACGAGACGAAGACGACGACGAAGACGACGACGACGACGAAGGCAAGAGAGATGCACCTCGCGTGCGAATGCGGGGGCACATGCACATTGCAGTCGGGCGCGAGACGCGCTTTATTTGAAGGCGTGAAAAGCGAGAACAGACCTTGGACATTGAGAGCTCCTCTCTCTCTCTCTCTCTCTCTCTCTCTCGATCTGCTGGTAAGTTGCTCTCACTCTCTCGCGTCTCTCTAAAATTAAACGGCTCCCGAATAAAGTTTTATGTCGGGCGCTGATGAAAGAGAGAAGCGAGAGGGAGAAAGCAAAAGAGCCCGTCGAGGAGGAAAAGGAAATCCCCGTAATTGAAAAGGAAAATCTCTATCTGGCCGCTTCAAGGCTCCTCCGGTCCGGAGATAGTCAGAACGCTTCGTCGGCCAGATAAAGTCTTTCCCGAAATTTATTTAGATGTATGCGTTGACGTAGGACAGAAGGGAGAAGGGGAGGAGAGAGAAATTGATTACGACTCATTTTCATTAATTGACGACAATGAAGCGCGCTCGGTCGTGTGTGCGCGCGCGCGCGATGATGGTTAGTTCAGTCATTGAGAGAGGATCGGTCGTCGTCGTCGTCGTCGTCGTCGTCGTCGTCGTCGTCGTAGTCGTCGCGAGTCGTTTAATATAATGCATCACGAGGAAAAAAGCGTTAACTCGAAAGGCTCTGTTCCGGAATCAAATTTAGGTCGCGCCTATATATGTGCATCGGGTGATCCGTCATCGAGGAGGAGGTGAATTATCGCGAGCAGCGGCGTGCTGAGTGCTGAGAGAGTGTACGTGAGCCTCGGCACGTAGGATTGTTGCAGCGCGTGGCTGCATAACGGCTGTACATGCGCGTTGCGAGGAATGATTGATGCATATAATTAGGAATTGTATATAGATATATATTTGTTGAATGAAGAGTAAGAAGGTTATGTAAATTTCCTAGGTGGGCGTATACGCAACTGGTGGAGATAATTATGCGATCATCGGTTCGTGGTGATTTAGACGACCGACGAGTTCTACATTTTGATACGAGATAGTGTATATGAATATTTAGCTTTCTTACTTGTAAAAATTATACCGGTCAAGTTAAGAGTAAATTTGATTACTATTTTAAGAAAGCGGTTTGGTCGAGTTGAAATAGGAGAAGAAAATAAAATTGTACTTGATATTTCTCGATATAATAATAGAGATATATGGTGATGATATATGATGTTTAATGTTTAATGAGATGGAGAAATATTTTTCAACTAAATTGTGTACAGTAAAAATAAGTATAACAATTAATAAAATTATGAAATTTTTATAAGTAAAACTCTACAACTAAATGACTTTTCTTGAATATTATTTTTATCGGAACGTCATTGTTCAAAATTAAAAAGATAAGAAAATCAAAAACTTTTAAACTTTTTATTGAACTTTTTTTAAATAATTTACGATATCTATTTTTATAATATCAAAACTCAGCTTAATTATTACAGTATACTATGAGGTTAAAATCAATTAATAATTTTAACAAAAGAATGATGTTTCCGAAAAGGATATTTTCGAGAAATTTAGAAGTTAATTGCAAACAGCCTTTTACAGTAAAGAAATTTATGTCGTATAATTTTTGTCGGATTTTGAAGAGGCTTTGAGAGTTGATTTCTGACATAGGAAAATTAGTCCCAATCCCTGTAATTCGTTCCAATGTGTCTTTTTTTCTCAAAATAAGAGCCATCTAGTCTCAAAAATGCTCCATTTTATTGAAAAATTATATCCCCTGTCCCTGCAAGTACTTGTGTTACATAGAAATAAGGAGAGAACTTAAGAGTAGACGAAAAAACCTTAAATTTGAGCTTTCGAGTGTGAAGAAATGTTGATATCTCAAGGTAATATTAGCAATCAAAGGTAATAAAAATTAAGTAAAAAAAAAGGTTGATGGAAAAATTATTGAGAAAAGGAAAATTTTCATTTAATCACTTTTTTACTTCATCTTTGATTTTTAAAATTATTCCAAGGAGCTTTTTTCATAATCTTTTTGGGCCATTTCTGTAACGTAAATAATTCCAGAGCGATGCCCAATAAAAGGGAATCATTTTTCAGAAAAAGGAAGCGTATTTTAAATTGCATGGCTATTATTTTAAAAATAAAGGCTTATTGGAATGAATTACAATGTTTTAAGTTTGCAATACAGGAAATTGTCTATAAAACCCCGTCAAAATCAGTTTTCCATATATGTGAGCCGTATCTTGTGAGTGAAATGTTTAGTGAAAATTGTTAACTAATTTGAAGAGTTGCCATTCTTTTCATTATTACAAAATCTACTATAAATTATTGTCATTTTTTGGAATTAAACGATCTTCGTAACTTTAGGAAACAGTACTGTAAATTTCTCAATTAATGTAATTTATGTATTAAGGCGGTCTTACACCTATAGGCTTTTGAGGCCAAAATCATCTGAAAAAATGAATTAAAATATAATTATCAAAAATAAAATATTATATACTTATATATATAAATAACTTTTTAACAAAATAAGCCAAGGTAGAGGTCCTTTGATCCTTTTCATCCCGAAACATAGTCCTTTTTAAAAAAAAACTTCTGCGTAACTTTTTTTGGAGACCGGTTGATGGATTTTGATGGTGTGAAGTGCTAATTACTTGTAATACACCCACCTAAGGTACGCAGCTCTGGATTTTGAAAAATTTTTCATTAAGTATGTTTCTCATATAAAAAACCCACATAAAAATTGAAAAAATCAAGGACAAACAAATGATTTTTCATATAAAAAACATACTTAATGAAAAATTCAGGTGTTTTTTGCCTCAGAGGCCTATAGGTGTAAGACCGCCTTAATTTTTATTAAATTTCTTTATCACTACAAACGCAATATTTAAGGTAATCAAGTTTAACTTTATAAATTTGGTAATATTATATTTTGTTGTAAATAAATAGTATTATCAAATAGAAATTATAAGTAATCTACGTCATGATGTTTTTATAACAACGGAACTAGTAATCAGGATTAAATGAGATATACTCGGAGAAAAGCTGAACCGTTTATTTTTCCTCATACTGGATTAGACAGGTATCAATGTTAAAGTTCAGATTGTTTGAAAGCAGCATGCGGATAATTTTAAGTGTGATATAGTAGAGAGTTTAATAGAGCTTTTTTGAAAGAATTTTAAATATTACATTATATTTTGTTCTCCGAATTTCGTTCTTCATAATTATCCGAGAGTGACAAGACTTATTTATAGAAGTAAAGAGCACATTTACTCACTCTTGGACTGTGGATAAAAAGAATTACGAAAATTAAGAGGATATATACTATTTGACAGAACGCCATTAGTATATTATTCAATTTTATAAAGAAGAGGAGACTGTCGTTAGAATAATAAAGAATAAATATTATATTTTTGTATAAAAAAATTAATAAGCAAGAAACTATTTATTCAACCCCTACGAAAAATGATACTTGTTTTTTACACATATCATTCTTGCTAGCTCAATTAAACAAGAACTATTTCCACCTTCTTTAATTTCTGAAAAAATTAATTATAGCTACAGAAATATATAAAATATTTAATTCAATAATAAATTAGTCAAAATATTCTTGTAAAAAAGACTTTTTTATTTGACTCTTTTAATTGTATATTTTTGTCACCATGCGATCGGCCGCTCACTCGGTGTCGCTATAATTGTATTCTACAGCGGCATTATCTCCGTAATTTACGCGCTGTCGCATCGAGGTGAGCCGCCGCCGTTGCCGCGCGCGCACGTGCGACTGAAACAGACTGTTGGACGACGCGAAAATAGGACTTAAATTCATTAGCTGCGCTGAGAGAGAAGAAGAGTCGCGCGCTCACATGGATATATATATATATATATATATGCAAAGCCATTGGAAACGGATTTATTTTCACTTGGCGAAATAAATTTCTTTCGCGCGTAAAAGACTAACCATAAATTCGCTCATAATTGCTTCATAGAAGTGAGGCTTCTTTAACTCTTTAGTGCGAAAGAAAGAGAGATAGAGAGAGGGGGAGGGGGAGAAAGAGTATCACTCACGTCGTATAATGCTGCGCCGTCTTTGCATGCGTGCCAGTTAGCTACGTCTTGGATATTTTACATTGAAAAATTATATTATTACATTAAATAGTTTGATAGAAACTTTAAGCATAATTTAACTATAAATTAGGTAGATTTACAAAATATGGTTAATATTTAACTGAAAATTATAATAAAAGCCTTTTATTGATTGAAATTCATTATCAAAATTTTACAACTTAACATTCAAGTATTAAAATAACGTTTCGCTATTTGTCGAACATAAATTATAACTTAAGTGAAAAACACTTATAATTGATATCTACAATTTTCCTAAGCTGGAACAACAGTGATTATATTGGAAATAGGTCCGATCACAAAAGTATTATTCAGGGGTTCACCTGTAAAAATAGATAATGTATAATCTGCAGATATAAATACATGTATACAAGTGTTCCGGCTTTATTAAATTTTTATATACAAGGATTTGCATGCAACGCTAAATACATTCAATGTATTTTTCAGCTTAGAAGCATACTTCAAATCTTCAGTTGGCGATAAATAAGGTGAATAAACCATTTAATTGTTTATTGTAAATAATTTAATAAACTTATTTATTGTTTATAATTTTAAAATAATTTAATAAATTGTTTATTGTTTATAATTAAAAAAAATTAATAACAATGAAAAGCAAAGCTTTTATTTATTAAAATAGTCAGTTTTTAATATTAAAATTTTTCGAAAAAAAAACCGTTACCCGTACAATAATTTGAAAGTTCGAGAATGAATAAACACTTACTGTCGAACAATTTTTTCCGCTATTTACGTATTATACATGAACTGATAAGAAAGCTTCCGGATAAGCAATTTTTCAGCAATTTACAACTATTTTTTATAAAAATAGTTATTAAATATCGGGATACTTGGCAAAAACTGAGCCACAGATTTCTTTTTTTCAGACTCTCACTGTTAGTGTAAATTTATAAAACATTGTAGTGTATATTTTATCAAAAAAGGCCGCTATTCTGAGCACTTATAATTGTCGACAACGATATTTTTGTGTTCTGCGATTAAGATTATTCAATGTGATAACTATGGTCATTCTTCTGGCAATCTATTATATTATATAGAAACATTTTTTTAATATATCTCTAAGATATCCTTAAACTATTGAATAACATATCACTTTTCCTTTGGTAAAAACTGCTACTGTTATGGAAATTTTAACAATCTTACAAAAATTATATTATTACGAAATAGTAATTTTTCCAACATTTTCACTGTACCTTATAAATCGAACGTATCATTACAATATATCTTTAAATATCCAAAACTCTCATACCATTCTACACTTTCTAAATTTAATTCCAGTAGTTTTCTCAATCATACATCAGACATTTTGCATCACTGCAATCAAACAACCTCTCCAACGGTTTAATATTTCACTCCTCGTTTCCCTCCAGAAAACTTTCAAGGACAATTCGCCTCCTTAATCATTACTGACAAGGTAAAAAAAGAATCCATCGCAAAGCGCGAAATCAATCACTCGGGATCAAACCTCTGCTCTGCACCCTGGCCAGAAGGCAACTACTATCAAAAGTACGAATACATTATTAAAACGACCGCAATTGAAGAGGCAATAGTACACGAGAGAGCGCGCATATATATATATATACACACATATATACGTATCTTAGCAGCAATAATAGCTTTGCCAATAATTGCAGCCGCTCGCCCGGCAATTTGGCTAATTTTGCGCGCGCAGCAACGGGGAACAGCACGAAGGAGGGTAAGGAGAGTGAAGAGGCCTATCACCGACTAAAAATCGAGCCAATACTGGTTTGTTCATGCCTGTCTTTGATTATCATGCGAGTATATACCGGCTTCTCTCCATCACACACAAAGGCAAGAGACAGTCGCAGGCCGATTATATATATATATATATACACGAGTTTGTATTAAAATTGGTCAGTTCGCAGAGAAATTTATATATATATATATATATATATATATATATATACACGTATATCAATTAGGCACTATAAGGAGATGATGGCACTTCGAGAAGATTTTTTGGCACAGTTTGAGGAGATCGGCCAATATAGAAATTGGGCACTTTGAGGAGCAGCTATAGTTCTGTCTACTCAGAGTGGGGTTTATTTCTTTAGTCAAGGATATAACTCTGGGATGAAGAAACCCTAGCTTCTCAAAGTGCCCAATTCTGACAGATTATATAGACTATATACACATTCTATATATGTATATTTATATATACCAGTCCGCTTTTTCATCGTCGGCAATTCGTCGGATACGTATATAATACGAATTAACGGGCAGCGGGCGGTATAGAGGGGAAAACGAAGCGCGCGATAAAGGCAATGAAGAAATTAGCCGGGCCGAACTCTCTGCGTAAACGTGCCGATAATTGGCTAATCGAGCGCTCGTACTTCTTAATTCCTCCCCCGGCGTGCGAGAGTCCTAAGGAGTCATCTTTTCCAGTTCACTATACACTCTTCTTTCATACGTATATACCGCGTATTCGTGAGCGCCACACGATTCTCTGTCTTTCTCGTCGCCGTCAGAGATTAAACGCGCTGACGTGCAGCGTCTCCGGGGGCTCGACCGTATCGCTCGCGCGCGCGGCTCTTTTCCCGCGAGACTCACTCTCTCTCTCGTGATGGCAGTAGCATCAGCGGCGACTGCTTCTCAATTACTCTCTCGTTGACGTCTCACGACGACAACGACGACGACGACGACCACCACGATCGTATATACGGGTAAGGGGGATGATGATGATGACGATGATGATACACGCGTCGTTCTTTTCTCGCGATGATAATCGAGCGGCACCCCGTTGCTTTTAATACGCTCTCAATTAAATGATATTGAACGAAATTGATTCCCATTCTGCGACTCGTGCAGCAGCGTCGCGCACATGCTTGAGATGGAGAGAGAGAGAAAGAGAGAGAGAGTGAGAGTTATTGTCGTATCTTTATCTTGGTTATTAGTTTTCAGGCGTATATATTGGGTGCTGCAAGTAATTGGCGATTTTATCTAGCGCTTGATGAATCACGTGGAAGGGACGTGAAAGATGCGGCCCTTACTTTGGCGCTTGAGTTTTATTGCTTTTTGTTTGAGAAGAAGGGGAGGTAAAGGATAACCGTGTGCGGTGATGTAAACCACGTGAGCCGAGAGCAAAAATCCCCCCGCCACTTCTGATGCCGCAGGCGTGAGAGGATGATGATTAAGTACCGCGAATCAATTATCTGGGGTTGGGGAATTATCATGATGTTAATGGTCGGGTGTTAAGCTTTTTTTTACGAATTTTCTCGTTATAGCTTCTCACGAGAATCATGTGGATTCAATAAAAGTTTTATAGTATACGTTGGTACACTTCTCTGTTGCTGGAAAAAATGTAAGGAAAAAATCATCAATAATTACATACATATATGTCGAATTCTATAAAAAAAATCGGTTAAGAGCTAAAAAAAATTTTTTTGTGAAGTACTACTTATGCTAACCATATGGTTGTCTTTTAGGGACCTCGTATTTTATGCCCGTGAACACCAAATTTGGAAAGACTTATTTTTGCAAAGAGCTAAAATAGAATTTTTTCATGTTTATTTCGCAAAACGTAGTATGTATCATTTTCTGTGGGGCGATGTATCACTCCGAAAAATCATAATATAATTATGGATGATTGGAAACCAGAGAAGGTACAATTAAATATAATATGTAACAAAAAATTATTTTCAAAAACCTGCATGTACTCCAAATTTTATTCATTTTCTGCAATAAATTAAGCCTAACTATATAGTACAAAATCCCTCATATTAACAATTTCTGTTTTTTTTTCTTTGTGATTCAATTTTTTACGGGAATTCTATATTACCAAAAAATCTGAAAAAATTCAACAAAGTATCTGTTCTGGTTTCCAATCACCCAAAATTGTATTATGATATTTTGGAATGATACGTCGCCTAACAGAAAATGATACAACTACGTTTTGCGAAAAAAACATGAACCATTTTAGCTCTTAAACGCCGATTTTTTATAGAATTCGACATATATATATATACTTGGGTCAGTTTTCTGAATATAAGTGATTCATTCCATCTTCTCTGTTTCTATTGGCTTTGAGAATATACGTGTATTTTATTGCAGCTCTATGCAATAAAAGACTTTGTTAATGCAGTTACCGATACATACTAAATTATTCTGATTACTGTTACATACTTCGCTGAAGTCCTTGCAATTATTCTAATTTTTCATACGATTTTAAAACTTTTATCCTTGATTCATTTAAACGTACGGTTTATATACGTACTTGTACGTGGTATTGAATTGTAATCTGAATGTTTGTATAGCAACAGTTCCTGTATGCTTTTTAAATACGTAGTTTAATATATAGTCACGATTCTCATACCTAGTCAATTAATATAAAAATTAAATCAAATTTTTTTTCAAGTTGACTTCATTCGGCGTTTCCACTCTCATCTAATGCGACACAATTTTCAATAGTGATACCCCAATTAACTATATGAATATATATACACACACACACACACACACACACACACACACACACACACACACACACACACACACACACACACACACACACACACACCTTAGACGTCACGCATTTTATCAAACTTCCCGCATTTAAATCTCGTTTCGGTAACCAAAACCAGAAATTATCTCAGCACGCTGTATATTATATAAAATACGTCTCGTTTTATCGACATCAACGTCACGTGCTGTTCTGGGAAATTTTCTATGTAAATTCGTACTTATAAACATCCATCGTTTATCGTCAACTACATTATTTTCTAGCCAACGAGCCGATCGATCTGGCCTGTAACTTTCCTGCATAAATTTGAATGTATATTTTTATGATTTGTTGAGATCATCGATGAAATTGCCATGATGCGACAACTGCATCGCACACATATCACGATTTTGCACGCGCGTGGCACGGAGGGCCAGAGAAGCGCAAAAAATCAAGGCAGCCGCACATATCACACGCAAGAGCGGCGCGTGCGATGCATTCACATCATGTGCAGAGGACGAAACAGACAAAAAGAAAGAGGGAGAGAGAGAAAATAAGGAGAACGATATATACACATGCACACGTGGTATATACCTCTATATATATATATATATATATATATATATATATATTCGGATTATGGGGAAGGAAGAGACCGAATGTAGCGCGTGAGGGAGAGAGAGAGAGAGAGAGAGGAGTAAGCGCACGATGCGAGGCTAGAATAGGCCGATGAATGCGTCCCTGACGCATAATATAGAGCTTGCGCGAGTGGAGAATGAGAAAGAGAGAAGAAGAAGAAGAAACTGAGAGGGAGATGAAAAGAAGAATAAGTATACGAAGCGGAGGAAGAGAAGAGACAACTTAGAGTATATATGTGCATGTATGTGTATGTGTGTGAGAGAGAGAGAGAGAGAGGGAGGTACATGATGGACATATCGTGACGTATAGCTTACAGGCGAATAGCCATGTTCTGTCTCTTTAAGATACTCATGCACACACGAGCGCACGCCACGATTTACTAGAGAGCAGAGGAGGAAGAAGAAGAAGAAGAAGGGAGTAGTACAGAGAGCCGCAGTGACGCAACTGTCGAACAAGTGTCATCGAGAAAGGAGCGGACGAGACACAATGGAATCGGTAAGATGCTTAGGCTACTCGCGCGATGAGAGTCTAGACCATGTGGAAAATGAGAAACAGCCAGCCGGAAAGAGAGCAACGTGTGGACGACACGCACGTAGGCTAGAATGAGAGTAGAAGACCGGATGGATGAACGGAGGACCATCGTAGCAGCCCTTATCTTTTTAATCTCGTGTGTCACTGCGGTCACACTGTTGCTCTTATATATATAAACTCCCTCGTAATAACCTTTTCCCCCTCCCCATTCATATATGATATGTCCGAGTTTTTCTCATTTCCTTGATACACACACACATTGTGCGCTCGCTCAACAGCATTTCTCACCTTGCCCTCGTCTTAAAAATTAGGATTGATGTTTATATATATAGTATATATATATATACAGTTCTCAACACCCCTGTATATGCCAATGCCGCGTACTGGTGCGTGCGTGGACTACGATGACGACGGCTCATATTGCGAGGTCAAGAGTGTAATAATGTTAGCGATGCGCGCTTGCGCTGTCATTGTGGACCATTAAATCTTCTCTTCTCTCCGATCTGAGATTTTCTCCGGTTCCGATTATATTCGTCTTATCTTCTTGATAGAAGATAGAAAAAATTTTTCCTTATA
>JAYJLV010108168.1:0-36364 GCA_036873485.1 Torymus texanus | reverse complement strand
TCCCGCGCGAGCGGACGCAGGCGGTTCCTTTGTTTGGGGGAAACGCACGCGCGCGCGCAAGAAAATTCAGCAACGATTCCCTCATCCATCTCCTTCGGCGCGTGGCAAGCTTCCAAGCTCGCTTTCCTTCTCTCTCTCTCTCTCTCTCTCTCTTTCTCTCTGTCTTTCTCTCTCTCTCTCTTTCTCTCTCTCTTTCTCTCTCTCTCTTTCTCTCTCTCTCTCTCTCATTCGTAGTATGGGATTTAATTATCAGGCGGGCGCGTCGGAGGTTCAACCCAAAAATTCTCGCGCTGTTTTCCTACTTTCCTTGAGAGAGAGAGAGAGAGAGAGAGGAATAGAGAGGAAAGGTTATATTTGTGTGTGTGTGTGTGTGTTTGTGAAGTTCTTTTTCGAGCGAGCGGAGAAAGTTGGATGGAAGTGATCGTTTTATCATTCCTGTTTTTGGGGATGGGCACGAGCTAATTCGTTGCGATTCTCCACGTCGATTTGAATCGAGTTACACACGTTGACTTTTTTGCATATGTATGTATTAGGAGAAGATGTACTCGGTAATTAGCTGCTGTTATTTCTTTACCTCCCTTTAGAAGAAGCTTTTAGAGGGAAATGTCTATTATTAACGATATCTTATTATATTGATTTATAAATTGATTTTATCTATTCATTGACCTAAAGAAATTTTGAATAAAAAATGGAACAAGCGCCAACGCACGTTATACCATCCAAAAGCACGTACGCGCGTTCTATTTTTAATAAGATCGTTTTGAATGCCGAATAAATAGAGCAGACATTCGATAACGAACTTCAAAAGCCCGCACATTGTCAGCAGCTGGATTCTCATTGTTCATCGATGCATGATGATCTATAGCCGCTGTATATGTATATGTAGGCACAGATTGGACGCAGGCTCTATCAGAATACGGACGAACTTCTGCGCAACGAAATTATCAGGCTCTGCGTACGCTTGAGTTGACTTCTCCAAAGTATATCAAAAAGTAATTTAACCTGGGTAGTTGTAAGGGTAAGTTATAAGACTATCAATGATCTCAATATTAATTGAAATATGATTAAATAAAGCAAGTGACATTTTCCAACGAGTATCTCAACCTTGAAAGAGCACTTGATGAAAAAAATCAGAGCAGTGGAGCATCCGCACATGAATCGAAAAAAAAGCGGAGCACACAGCGTGCGGAAAGAAACGAGGAGGAGAAAAACGACGTGGCGAAAAAAGGCAAGAGCCGAGAGCTAGAGAGTTTCAAGTGCTAAATAACCAGGGTGAAATTCAGCGTGAAAATGCTTTTAAAGGCGGAAAAAAAGTGTCGCGCGTACTCGTGCTATATATATATATATACGAACGTACGTTCAGCTAACGAAATCAAGCGCCGTGGAAGTAGCTTAAAGAGAACGCGTTTACAGAGAGAGAGGCAGTTGAGCGTCATTAGGCTGCGCGCGAACCTTCAATCATCCGCACTCGTGTGCTCGCGTATTCTTTCTCAGTGGCAAATTGCATTTACTCTCATTGTCCCCTCTTTATCTCTCTTACCTTTGAGCCCGTCGTACATTACCTTATAATAACGCGACCTTTGCGAGTTCCTTTGTCGCGTGGACGAAAGGGAGAAAGAGAGAGAGAGAGAGAGAGAGAGAGAGATCCGCGTATAATGTGCGCGTGCTACTCTTATCCCCCCCTTCGTAGCCGCACGCTTAATCGGCCTGAAAGCCTTTTAATGCCAACGGAAAGAGGCTCGAGAGTATATACGTGAATATGGATTTGGAAGTTGGACGGATCTCGGGGAATTGAGTGGAGAATGGAGTTTAGATGGATTTGGAATAATAAGTGTTGTGTATAGATGAATGAGCAGATGTGGATGGTGAACTGGATTGGTACAAAATGTTTGAATTTTAGTTATTCAAGGTAGACTCACTGTCAAAGTTGCAGAAAATTTAATAATCTTTTCTAGACGATCATTACTTTGTTGAAGCAATTATACAGGGTATTCGAAAAAAATGGATATCCCAGAAAAACAGAAAAAGGATAAATTTTTTCAAAATTTTTTGTAGAGACAAAAATTTTGTTTTCAAATGGTAACCTTGAATTTGACTATGATCTTCGAGGTCATTTCGAGGTCAATTTTGAAAAGATTGATACCTTTCGAGTTTTTTCCGGAATATCCATCTTTTTCGAACATCCGGTATATGTAAATATATAGAGAAGAACGTTTTTACAACATGAGTTTTGTAAATATATAGAGAAGAACGTTTTTACAACATGAGTTTTGTAAATAAGAAAAAGCAATGCATTGTTTTATATATTGTCCACCTTAAAAGTGCGAATCCCCATTGACCCTTCAAAATTACTTCGAAATCCAGCACACATCCAACCTCCACCTCATCTCTCCAGTACAGCAGCCGCGCGCGATGATTATGCTGCACTCAAGACGGCCCCACACCGCAGTTGATGTCCATCATTATACGGCCACCTTAATCCGCCATTTAATAGAGACGTTCGCGCGGCCATTTTGCACTGATGAGTGGCGCGAGCCTGCCCTAATTACTATATAAAACGCGCACTTTAAATCTCCTCCGTTTTTAGGAACGATCTGCGTGCGCGCGCGCGCGTTCCAACTCTTTGGCGCCTTTAACGACCACCCGGTAAGTCATCCACGGGACTCGTAAAATCACGACAGCGCGTGGTATTTTTTCATGTACTTTTTCTCCGTTTTTACGAGAGAAGATATAGCGGTGAGCGATTTGATAAAGCGATTTTACGACTTGTAGGCTTTTACTTTGATATTTTTTCTTCATGGATACGGTGAGTGTGATGGGCTATACGTGATCGGGTTGACGAGCGCGTAATGGTCTGATTTCGATGTGTGTTTATGATGGGGAAACGTTTTTCGTGTGGATTAGAATAAAGGTAAATCATGTGCTGGACAGATATAAATAGAGTGTTTTAAGCAAGAGTACGTTTTTAAATCTTTTGATTGTGCTAAATTCTGATAAATAGAGGTTAAGTGTATATAAAAGTATTCCAAATACTTCAGAAACACGAATACTTCAATCCATTGATTCCCAATAATTCTATAGTTTAATCTATTATGCTAATACAATTATATTTACTAGATTCTTAATTTATAAATTTTATATATAGTTAAGTGAAATTCATTTACTTTCAATTTTAAATTTATTAAGCCATCACATAAAATCCTCGTTCGTTATTCAACTTTACCCTCCCACCATTAGAAACCCATACATTTCACTTCGCCAAAATCCCATTCACCGAGGGTATTCTAAAAAAAAATCCAGACTCTATATTTACGGCAATGCCGTCGTCGCAATAAAAAAACTTGGGCGTTTCCAAAGCTACGGTGGAGCGGTAATTCCATCAAAGCGACTCCACGCGCGCGCGCGCCTTATTTACTTCTTCGTGAGACGCGGTAACGCCCTATTATACGGGGGCGGTTTTCCGTCTCGTCGGTAGAGACTTTCTTAGAGAGCAGATCAGCTTTAGATGGAAGAACGGGGGATTTGTTACGAGTGGTTGGAAATTCAGTGGGTAATAGTGAGTTGATAGGGAAAGGTGAAGTTCGTGGTAGTCGTAAGCTGATTTAAAGTGAAAGTGGTGTGTATACACGTGAGGTTGGATTTTATTTTTAAGGAAATGATTTTTAGTACCGGAACGTGCTTATGGTTTATTATAGGCTGAGAGAATGCCAGGAAATCCATAAACAAATAAATCATTAATAATTGAACAATCCAGATGTTTATGATCTTTAAAATACATTGAACTTTTCGGGGCGCAAAAAGAAAAAAAACATCGCTGTAAAGCTGGCAAGACGGTAGCGATACCGTATCCGTTAAAAAAGTGTTAAGATTTTGTACGCGCGACGTTTATCGGCGGCATAAATCTCGCGTAACAGATCGTAAATTACGCTCCAGATAAACGTTTCAGTGATGAAAGTCCTTGTTACGCGCTCCTTACGCACTTTTAAAGGAATTCCCGTCTTTTTATAGCTTCATTCCGCGTTTAAATACACGCGTACGCGCGTGAGCAGAAGCAAGGTTTTCTGTTTCTTTGAACTCTCGTCATTGACATTGTCTGCATACTCGGTGAAAAAAAAAATAAAATAAAATGTTTAACCGCTTCTATACAACAATGTCACCGATACATACCCACAAGAAAAAGTAAAAAAAAACATCCCTTTACCATAATAATTACACGCGTCCACACCTTCGCTTCGTCGACAATCTTTCTTTCCGCGTATACCACTAATGCGCACTTACATACAAGAGAAACCCGCCCGTACGCGTGAGAATCACCTGGTGAACGACCTATAGCTTCTTTAGGGGAACGGTAACGCGTCGCTTGTAATTTTTTCGTAAAAATCAACGAGTCAATATTTCGTGCCGTGCGCTCCGTATATAGCACATACGATGTGGCGTGTATATATGACGCGCTGAATTATCGCTGCCGTGCAGTCGCCCTGCCAAAATGTTTACAGGCTCGCACAGCTCGTGTGTGGCGAAGGAGGACGAAAAAAGGTGAGAAGAGTTAGGAGCGACGTGGGTGAGGTGAGGTGAATTTGGCTTGGAAATGAGAAAATTGAGTAGATGTATAGTGTACACGTACACTGAGAAAAAGTGTTTTTTTTTTAGTTCAATTTTCAAAGCAAGATTCACGATTATTCTACTAAAATTTGTTACGTTATGGTGAATCTAATAAATTCAGCAAATTCTTAAAGGACAATAAAAGTCAGTCGTGCAAAAGTACACCTGCAACATTATACATCACGTATTGCGTGATCCAAGTTCATATACCCTACACTATAGCATCCAGCTTGCATAGCACGAGGGGTGTAGTAGTAGTAGCAGTATCGTCCAGCACCACTGCCAACATTACGCAACCTTTTCCCTCCCTCCTGGCAAATCGAATAACGGCCTGCGTAGATTAAACAATTCCTTTTTCGCGCGCGAGCCTTGAACCACCACCGCACATGTATACTGTGTGCACAGCCTATGCCCAAATATCGACCTTCTCCTTCTTCTTCTTCTTCTTCTCTCTTCCTCTCTTCTTTTCCCTTTCCTCTTTCTCTCTCTCTCTTTCCTTCGTAAATCACGACTTTGCGCGCAATTTCGGCACGGAAGCAATATTGCCCGATGGATATTTCGCGCCGCTGCCCGCATGTGCAGCGAGCGAATAAATATAATAAATTCGCGCAGGAGATAAGAAGCGATCGTGTTCGGGCATTCCCAGCGACTGCTTATAAACGCGCACACGCCTGTGTGTATATATATACGCGAGACGCGTTTATTCAAATTTACGCGCTTTTTCGTTGGCCAAAGGGGGAGATTTATAGAAGGGAGGTTCATCGAGAGGGGAATGTGTATACGGCGACGGTTATGGCTGTTTGAATAGGATCTGTAAGAGATGTTTGATCGGCTGCCTCTGACTATGCACAGGAGAGATCGCGCACGTTTTTGGGAGGAAACGGAGGGTGCGTTTATGGTTATTAAATGCAAAGTGAATTTGCTTTTATGTTGGCTGAACTGGATTATCTTTAATGCGCGTATAGAGAAAACGTATGGTGTATCTTGTCAAACAGAATGTGTATATAGAGCTTGAGTGCATTCTACTATTTATCATAAGAGTATAGGGATAATTTTTCTTCTTAGATATAATTCGAAAATCTAATGGAATTGCTTTTGATTTATTTTACTATTTTGTTTTGTTTTTTATAACAGTTTGATTTATTTAACGTTCTTAATGCTAAAACAATAAATAAAGTAAAATTTAAACCAAAATAATTGCACTTACGTAAACTCGAAATCGTTAATATCGCCACAACACTGTAACTCACCTGTAACATAAAATGAAACAACATTTAATTTAATTTCACATACGATCAGGCACAAACAAGTAACCCACTAATTAACAAATATCTCATTCAATTCAATTCCCAAAAAACAGTCACCTGAAACTCACATTTCTTTACTCTCTTTCTCTCTCCCAATCATCATACATATTCATAAATCACATGCAAATTGATCCTCCCTCTTGCTCTTTATAAAGAATAAAACCAGACTTTTTATTGCTACAGCCTCCCCGGAACTCATTGTTTACTTTCTCGCGCCTCCCGCCTCGTTACGCGTTTGCGCATTCATATGCTAAACTACAAGAGGTTGGCGGGCGCCTTCGTTACACCCGTGGTGGAATTATATTCGGCAGTCACGCGCGTCTGTCAGCAATCTCGTAAAAATCGAGGACCACAGCGCGGGCGCGAGTTTGAGTTACGCGAGTTGTAAAAATGATGGTTTATCCTTACGAGTGGGTGATAAGGGGGCCAAAGATCTCGTTAAGTTGTCGTATCGTAGCGGATTTGCAGTTCGGTGAGTTATGGGATCGTTATGCCGATGGTTTTGTTAATGATTTTTCTAATGAAAACTAATTTGAGACAAATATTTTTTTTCGCCAATCGTTTTATTTATCGCTTTTACATTCGCGCGTGACGCTAATTAAACGTACGTTTTTAAATTGACTATACGCGTATTTGTTATGAAAATGAGTTAAATAATGACTCGGAGGATAACAATTACAGATTTATCGTCATTTGGTCATTAATTTTGCGAGGAATTCACGACGAAAACCGTATGTGTACGAACACTTGTATACCAGAAATTCCGCGGGGATTTCGTTACGCCCGCATAAACAAGACGCCAATTGATGCGTTCCCCCCGCGCGCAATCATCATAATTCTCAACGGAACACCTATTCTGGGCCTTGGGCCCTTTGACAAACTCTCTTTCTCTCTACCCTCTTCGTCAATTATTCGCAAACATTTCGAGAAAAGAGAGAAACACGCGTATACGGTAGAATGAAAAATTTCAAATCGAGTTTATTTGAGTTTTCAATGGCTCGAAGGTGGAATGCCCGCGGTACACACGTGTGGGTTCTCTCGAACGCAAGTATTCTCATAGCGGTATTTTTGCCGTAAGAGCGACCGACGTGCGAATGAAAAAAGTCGGGAGAGAGAAAGATTTAGGGTCATAATATGTATAACTGTCAATTTGAGAAGGAGGATATTTTTACAGTTCGATGTAACGTTTTTCAACGCGATACGTAAGCTGTTGTTTAATAATGTTTAACGAGGAACCGTTGAAATTGATAATCTCGAGTAAAAAATTCGAACATAAACGCAAACAGTTTAACAATATCAGCTAACAAAGCTTCAAGTGAACCAATCGAATCTACACTTAGTATATCTCTTGCAACAGCAACTGGAAAGAATCGGACGCGCTGCAGTGATTACGGGTCAAAGTTTGCCGGTGTGCGCGTGAGCAGTGAGTTCAGGGCTCTATCAATTGACACATTTACGATACTGATCTTGGCATTTCTCCCAATATTTTTGTGTCAGACACGCGCGCACGCTGACTTCCTCGAATCCCGTCCATTCATTTCGTTCCTTCTTAACTCATTCAATCACTCGCTGTATCGTGTCTCGAGCGCCGCTGGTAATTACATTTTCTGCGTTGTGTCAATATATAATAATGCGACCGACGTTCCGTCTGTCAATTTATTATACGAGGCGAAACAATTTTAAGAGGCAGTGTTTTAGAGATCGACGTTTCCCTCCTGAATAATTTGCGACAAAAGGTTTCTTTTTATTAACCTTGACGTATGGGGGGCGAACTCCGGCGAAGGTTCAACGACACATCAAACAATTGTTGAAGTAGAATAAGAGACACTAAGAAACTAGTAAATATGAATAGAGAGCATTAGTCGATACGCGAGTTGTACGCCAAGTTGTTGAACTTGCCGGTATACTGTTTGACTTTGACGTTATACTGAATAGAAAAATTACGATCGTACTTGTGCAATCTGTAACTCTTGTATAGTATATATGTGTTCATTGTACTACGATTTAGAAGGCTTTGGAAGATTAGGCCCCTAGTTCAAGAACTCTCGAGGGATATATTTGACTTCTAATCTTTTTCTCTATAGATTTCAATGCGACGATCAATATAGCAAAGAGTGTATTATACTCAGTATTGTACGTAATAACACCTGTATTTACTTATCGCATTTCAGCGGATTTTCGATAACCTAATATCTATGCATTAATTTCATTTCAGTCGCATTTCCACTTAGATAAATCTACTTCAACAATCGAACTCCATATAATTAATTATTAATATCATTACAGCACCACTTAACAGCACTGCATCATTCAACCACTCACGATGCGTCTCCTCCCATCTTCAGCACCCTAATTGGAAGTTACAATAGCGTCGATCTACCCGGGGAATTACGGATCAACGTTGCTGCTGTCGAGCGCTGACAAGTGAGTAAGCGTTGACCCCAACGAGTATACTGCGGACGTGCCACTGCTACTGGCGTTGGCAGCCAGGTCAAGATCTTCTGGACTAACGCCACTTTACTTAGGCGCTGTTTTTGCCCTGACTGGAAGTATTTTGTTGATGTATTTTCAATGTGATTGGGTAGGTTGTGATGGTACACTGTGATTTTTGCTGACTTTAGAATGGATTGTTTCGATGTTGTTCTTTTTTTTCAGCAGTTCGATAAAATGTTAACGGTATGATTGTTATCTTTACTGTCCAGTATAATGTAAACAAAAGATATTTTTTTAATAAGTATATACACTGTGTTAAAAATACTTTTAGTGTCCAGATTACATGTAATGTTATACCATGCAACTTTAAGTTTTATTTTCGTACGGGCACGTTGCCTTGACGTCAGTCTTGTAGTTTTTCGCAACCACTCCAACGAAGTTTTCGATCAGTCGCCCCAAATGTATAAATATACATCCATATTAATAAAATTCAATAAGCTTAATTGAAAAAATATAAATGTTTACAACTTTTTAACAGCAACTTTACGATTTTTCAGTTATATTACAAATAAAGCCATGTTGACAAAAACTCCTAAAAGTCAGTCAATAACCGAGGCCGCATTCTTAGTGCTCGCAGTTGCGCGTATAAAGGAGTTTATTTTTAACCCGCGAGCGCAGCATTATTTAAAAGGACGATCCCTATAAACGAATTTGCGTCACGCGCGTAACCATTATAATATCCCCCCCTCCAGGATCGCTAAATCCTCCAAAGCGCATCCATACACGAACTCGATAAAAAAAAAGAATCTCTCTCTCTCGCTTTCTTTCTCTCCTTCTCATTCCAAAAAGTAAAAAAAAAATTGCCAGCTCAATGGAATCCTCGCGGGCGCACTGTAACTTTGTCGATGTTATAGCAACGGATTCTGTTACACCGTAACGCGCGTAACGTTTTGATTCGCCTTTTAAAGTCGGCTTTTTATGTTCCACAGATTGAATTCGCGCGGATGACTCAAGCAGAGAGAGAGAAAGAGAGAGAGAGAGAGAGAGAGGAGGTTTCGGGCATCCGAAGAATCTCGCGATTGTATGGGAGGAAAGTCAACAATTGCCTTCGGGTTTTTCGGACGACGCGCAGGTGTCGGAGTCATCGTTTTGCGCGCGGGTGCCGATTGCGTGACTTTTTCAGAAGTCCATAATACCGCACAGATATTTGTGCGTCATCTCGGGCCCTTTGACGTCTGCATTCGATAATTTGGTGGTTTAGAGGTGCGAAGTAATGATGTTATCGGCGCCGACGTTTCGAAAACCAGTCGATACTTACTTAATTTGCCGCGTCACAGGCAGCCGATATTCAAAAATACAAATACACTTTTTTTCTCTCAACCTTGCCGAAATTATGCTAATGTCAAACTTTTTTTAAAAGATTCTCAATGTATGAGATTCTTATTAAGTTTATGCTAAATAAAGTAATAACGTCTATTACTATATAAGTCGATATATTTTTATAAAGAAAACTTCTAATAAGTAAATAAATAATATTATTTACCGTTAATTTCAATCACATCAGATTCTAAATCACCAACTAAATGTAATGAAGCACCAACAAGCGTACCACCACCACCGGACAACATCCCAATCCACTCATCCGTTCGTTGCACCTCGATCGCAGAAAAAAAAAACTCGCTCGAACTTTTCTGCCGAACCATCCCCCACCCTATCTCCCCGCAAGAGGACAAAGACACATATCCTGTACGTATTCTCTCCCTCTCTCTCCTCGTGATTAATGAAAATAGGAGAACGTAGCTATATAGCAACGAGCCGAGCGAGTTTTCCGCGTGCAGGCGAGACGACGTGCTTTCGGTTTCGCGCATTGATTTACACTCGTGGCTCTTTTTTGGGTCAATGTGCTACTACTACTATTCTACTACCGCCGAACTAATTTCACTGTAATGTACGGTCTGCAGGATTTTCGCGCGTGCTGTCGTTTTTGTTTACACTCTCGCGTCGACGTAAAAATTTATTATCAGCGTTGTATAGATCTACATATATATATGTATACATACAAATATATAAGGACTTATAATCCGGTCGAATGTGGATTTTGCCGGTAGAATCGCTGGAGTTTTGAGGGATGCCTGTGGGTTTTTGTACGCGAATCCAGCGCGTGGATATTTATGGAAGTTTCGACCGTTAAGTAGGTGAGCGAGGGGAAACTGGGCTAAAGTGTATGATGTATATCTGCTGATTATGTTTTGTCTCGATGCTGAATTGTGTCTTGTTTATGCGACCGCGTGGCCACTGCCGGCCATATTTGCAGAATTTGTGTACGTTACATGGAGTTTTAGGAAAATAAAATGCTATTTTGACGTTAAGTTGCGTCGATTTATGGATTTGCCCCTCGTAAGTACTTGAGCTATCGGCAATAATGCATCGTCTTCGATTTATTGTGTTCGAAAATATATCCTCGCGGAAGCTATAACTTTTACTCGTATACTATCCCACAAAAAAAAACATATATTCAACTCAATTATCAATCCTTCTCGTATTATCTATACCTTACCAATAAAACAGAAACGCCCTCTAGCGTAAAAGGAAAAAAAAAAAAATCACGCCTACATCGGCGAAGAATCACAGCTCATCGGTAAGCACAACGAATCAAGTGCACCTCAGGCGCCTCTAGAAGCTAAAAATACACCGTGGGAGGGAAGAATGACGCTTTGCACCCCTCGAGCCGAGAGTGAATAACGCGGCGCGTCTGAAGTGTTTTTCGAGTAATCGATTTTACGAGCGATCGAAAGCTGATCGGCCAGGTAGAGCACGCTCTCTTTTGCTAATCGCTTGCGATGTAATATCTGTATGTGTGGGGAAGTGAGTGCTTATCGACTTTATCGGTGAACGAGAGGTGAAAAGCTGTAGTATAGGTTTTCCAGTTGAGAAAGGTTATTTCAAGGAAAATGGTAGATTGAATAATCTTAGGTGAGATTTCGTATTTTTTCAAAAGTCACTGAAAAAAATAAGTATAGATATTTATACAAAATGTTACCATTTATATTTAATAAAACAAAGATAATAGGAGTCAACTTTATTAAGTTTTAATATAAATTCAAGAATTATAATTATAACAAGGTTTCTTTATTAATTACGGCGTTTCTTATCGACTGTAGAATATCAAACACGAGAGCTTATCGGTAGATGAAAGTTCTCGGTATAACCGAGAAAATAAATATTCATTCATTGCGACAATCCGATGCTTTATTTACGTTACGTATATTTCACAAACTTGCGTGCGAATCGAGATAATGACATTCTTGCCATATGAATACTACTTTTCAAACACAATAAGAACCTCATATAATACTTTTTGTTGTATTCAAATCTTTCTTACTTTCAATCAAAAGAAACGATTGATTATTTTTTATTCACGAACAATACCAGCAAACAGTTTCTTATAATTGCTTCTTATAGAAGAAAATTAATAGCCAAAGGTCAACAATTTTTCATAAACAATCTCTGCACTCATACGTATAGAAATTATTCATTCATTCGTTACATTTTTAGATACACTTAGCATCATACGCCACTACTTTGCACTACAATACTAATGAAAGGATTCCAAGAAGCTATTCCAAAATAATACAATCATGACTCAATCAAAACATTTTTACCTTTAGTCGTCGCATATGGTTCAGTCTATACAACGTTCAGCAGTCTTTTCAGCCCATCGCCAAAAGCGGTACCAAAGGTAAAAACACACTCGACTCGTAATTGCCGGTCCTACAGCTAATTGAATAAAGTCACGCGTTAGTGTGCAGTATTCCGTTAACACGTAACTGCGTGGGCGGTTGTTCGAGAGAGAGGTGCATGCCCGCAAGAGATTTTCCGGGAATTGTTTTTTTTCCTCGGATTTCGGAACCGGGACAAGGCTCTTGCGCATTCCTCAGTTCGGCGGTTTTGCATAAATTTGTAAGGATACGCAAACGTTGTACAGGCATTTTTTTTTTTCGAAAATGTTTTCACCTGAGTCATACGAGTAATTTATTAGTTAATACATGTTTGTTCTTTCTTTGGCTAAAGCTGTTCATTTAAATTCTCCAAAGATACAAATATTTCATATAATAAAGTCATTATATTCTCTTAATATATCGTGATTACCAATTTCAAAAATATAACCCAAAAAACCATCACGGACATAATTATTTCACAATAAGAAAAAAAAAAAGAAAAAAAAAAGCTTAAAAACAACACGATTAAACCGATGAGAATTCCTTTAAACCTTATACAACGTTCTCTCGTTCGGCAAGACTCGTCGTTGTCCCCTCTCCACACGAATTTATCGAGCCTCGGGCGAATTAACCAAACACCGTGTACTCGCGGCTATTTGCCAATTATACGGATTTCGCGAGTCGGGCGGCCGACACGACGCGCGAGAGCGTGAATCGCCGATCTTAATTGGCTACGGTTTACACACACACACACACACTCGTATATACTCTCGGCCACTTTGAAATTGATTTTCTGCAAACGTTAAAAATTGTCCGCCCTCTTTTTATCCGCTTATCTGCTAAATCGTCTGATTGCTTTTTACTTTATACATATTTTTCTTAAACAATCTAAATATAACTATAACTCGTGTTTTTATACCAAAAATTCAATTTTCTAACAAAAAATAAAGACAACAAACTTACCTATATCAATCCTGATAAACAATATTCCTTATATATACAACACAAGAAACAATTATAAATTAAATAGCTATCTTTAGCCAAGTGAAATTAGCAAAAATCATCAGGGAGAGAGAAAGAGGCGTGTATATCTCCCTATGGAGCTGCGTGCACGCACGATGCACACACACCGCACGCGCCAGCGTCGAGAGAGAGCGAACCTCGGAGAGTACAGAGGGAAACCCCCCGGGGCGTCACTCCCACGGCACGCCGGAGCCGAAATTTAATTTGCAATTTCGGAAGTGCGCCGCTGCTCGCTCTCTAGATTCTCTCATGAGCTGCCAGTCGAGAGACGCGTATACGTGTATTATACATATATATATAGATGAGTTGTGACAACCACAATGGTATGACCCTTAGCCTTTCCTTCCTTACACATACAACCTGTCTACATACGTGGTTCTATATATTCTTATACGCTGCGCTTACAACTCTGACGACGAGGCACGCGACTCGCTTGACTGTGTGGAGGTAAGCCACGCGAACGCCTGCTCCCCATGTATAAATATATACGATATGCCGTTCCTTCTACCTTCCTCAGTCTCTCTATCTGTTCGCAAGGAGGGAGGATCGCAAGAAGTTTCAATGAAATTTGCAGTGTGGGAGACAGGAGCGAGAGGCTTTTTAACGTACGTACGCACGTATATGTAAATCTCGTGGTGGATGGGTTCAAGGAGAAGAGATGAGGATGAGAATTACGTCGAATCGGAACGAGGCGATGGGTGGAAGGTTACGAGCGCGACCTAATGGAGAAATATTTGTTTCGAGAATTGTTACGTTGTATTAGTTATCCAACAAAATAAAAAAAATCGTGTGATATGTTCACATATTTAACAAGAAATCATAATCAATACCAAATCCCTCGAAAATTTTAATATCTTCGTCAATCCAATGCGACCCTCTTTTTCCCAAACTCACTACTGCGTCGCAATTACACTCGTCCAAATTATCAACGCCGCAGTTCGCTTCCCTACCCCATCTCAGCTCTGCCATAATAAGCTTAAATCAATCCCTCGTCCTCTCTTTTCTCTCTCTCTCTTTCTCTTTCTCACTCGCTCGTTCTCTCATCTTTTTCGCAGCTCCCTTTGTTGTTCCGCGGACTCGGCTTTGAATTGAATTTCACGCAGCTTTGCAAAGGGCCTGTCACGCATTTTCTCTTTCTTTCTCTCTTCCTCTCTCTCTCGCCAAATTAATTTCCGTTCCGCTTGATTGAAAAACGAGCGACTAGCGCGCAGGGGTAATTGAAATTTCAAGGCGTTTAGGAGTAGCTTTAGGCACGCTTTGTTAGCGTGTGCGTACGCCGCGACAGGTGCTTTTGACGCTTAGAGAGGCTATGTATAGTATCTTCGTGGGTGGAGGTGAAAGCAAATTATTTTTTGTCTGCTAATTGGGTTCAATGTGGGTTGATTATGTAAAATAGATCTTTTGCTTTGTCAAATCGAGCCTACGTTATTAAAAGAGACGCGTGACGTAATTAGCATTTTCTTTTGTTCAAAGGTCACGAACGTACCAATAATTCCTGAATCAAGTAATAACGGAGAAGTTCTCACAAATACTTTCCAAATTTATACTTATGGTTTTCAATAAAAGAAAAACGCCAATCACACAAATTTATCCCGAATTATGACACCTCCCCCACCGTTTCTTACCCAACACAGTTACTCACCTTATTCTTTGCGAATATCTTGCGCAGAGCCCAAAAAAAGACGCGCACCTCGCGCATAAAAATTCCTCACCTCTCCAAGCCACCTTCGCACTGCTCCAATCGTAAAAGTCCAATTACTCTCTCCCTTTCTCCCTCTTTCTCGCACTCGTACTCGTCTGTTCGGCGCCTACACGCGTGTGAGAAAAATCGGCGCGCTAAAAATACCGGATAAAAGAAAGCCGGGGCTCATTACGCGAGTATATGACTGCGAAATTGGAGGTTCGATTGTCGTATTATCGTCGTGCGGGCGGCTTGTTAACGATTCGAGGTGAAAATCATTCTTTTGAATGTATATGTGAAGAAAAGAAGGAGATGGGTAATGATTATTATCATCGAGGCAAAGTGGAGATGGGTTTATGAGCGGTATCGCGTATGTAATTGCTATGGATGACGAGAGGACGAGGCTTTAGCGATGGAAATTGGAATTACGGGGCAGTGGCGATTTTCACGCTTGTAATTATGGAGGTAATAGCGTAATTGAGCAGAGCATTACGATAAGTATAATATCGGTTTTGCGCGTGTTATAAGGACTGGTTCTGTTTGCGAAACGCTTTTCAAATGTAAAACGTACTTTCAGAACTAAACAAATGTTTCTTTTATGTTAATATGTGTATATTAATTAATCAAATATTTGTTTAAGCCACAACAAAATTTTATAATCACACAAGTTCGAGTCGGGCAAATTTGTCGTAAAATCAACTCGATCATGCGTGCGCACTTATGGCCAACGTTCGCTTTTCTCATCCGCAGAAGGAAATCGCAAAGCGACGACCAGTTTTGGGGGCCCTGCATTTGTGTGGCCCTATCTGTGCATTCCGATCGCTGGGAACGAACCGACCAACGACAAATGCTCGAAACCGACGATCTGATCCCCCGCCTTCGATTTGACTCTTTCACTCTCTCTGCCTCTCTCGCTTGCTCGAAACAACTCTGATTGCTTCTTTTATCCGCAAGGGTACACGCTTCGTTGTTGCGTAATTAATTTTGTCGCGCGATTGTGCACGCAGCGAGAACGGCCGCGTGAGTTATGTTAAACGCGAGGTTGAGATGTTATTCTTCGGAAGTGGATGGAAAAATGTGTGCGGGATGGTTGGTATACCAGTATATGTATATAGGTTTACTTTACAAATGGAATTTTGAAATGATATTCATTCTGTTTTACTTATTTTATGTATATTATAGATACTCTGTAAAAGATATAAATGTCCATGTTTATGTCGTTTTTCTATAGTTCTTTTGTAACCTTTAGAGAGACGGTATAATTTCTTTGAAATTTTATATTTTCTAGAGTAATTTATGTACGCAAATTCATCTATATAAATAGTTAATATAAGCCCGATCGTTCATGAAGCCATCCCTTGAAAGGTTAATTTCTATATCAACAATTAGTTAAAACAATAAGAAATAACCAATCACAACAATATGTAAACCTTAAAACCGCAAACCAAATACACTTATAAACTTGTTCATTTCGTATTCGACAATAACATATCTAAAATACGATTCTTCACCCACATTCATACTAAAATACATTGATACAAAATTATTCCAGAAAAAGCTCCTCATTTATTCTCACACCTTATACACGAACCCTCCATACCACTCCAAACCTCAACCGCCCTTCCCACCCCCCCCTTAAGATCATATCGCAACCATGATAACGAGACAACAAGCGCCGCGCGAACGCTTGACAACATCGAAAATCGGCGGTACCGATCGACTTTCGGGTCCCTCTCTCTCTGACTTCGAATGTCTTTATCGCGCGCGTGTCGTGGTACGACAGTCCCATAAATTTTGGCGCTTCTATTCTCGTGGGGGCCGCCAACGAAGACCGAGTGGGCGCGAGATACTCGAGAGCGAGATCCGATTGTTCGGATGGGAAACCGAGACGTTGGAATTCGGATCGACATAGCGCGTGCGAGTGATCGCGTATTGAGGTTGTGGGGTATATATGTGTAGTGTTGTCGAGGTTGGTGCTACTGTGGTAGCTTGAAGAGGAAGGAATGTGGTTGTTGAATGCGGTGGGTTTAGAGGATTTTTTAATTTAGTAATGTATAAAATAACTAAACATTAAAATTATCCAACAAATAATTCGAGTTTCAGTTTAAGATTGTATGGATTCACTTTAAAAACTAAAAATTCATTTTACAATATAATATGCGAGCTCAATACTTCTCTCACACGCTGGATTATTCAGATTATGGATAAACAAACGTCGTATTATCGATTACCATTCTTCTTAAAACTCAACCTCACCTTTCCTTACATCTCCCTCGTTACTTCTCTACCAAAGTACCAAGCTAAACTCAGAGGGAAACCCCATCGCACACTGTATGTATCTATTATATATATTTATATATACACACACATAAGAATAACACGCACGCGACGTTGACGTATATACCGACACATCCACTACGACGTAGGTTGTAACTTTTCCCTTGTGACTATACTTATACAGCTGCTTATTTTTCTGCGCCCGGTAAGATTTCATTGATTTATGCCGACGCGTACACTGCGGATGTATTTAACTCTCGTTGTCATTGATTGAGAGCTAATGGAGTACCCAGTGATGTATTTCGTCGTGTGAAGTCGTCGTCGTGCGCGAGTGCTTAGGTCTGTATATACCTTGTTTTTCTGAGCTCGCGCAGATGATGCGCGTTGAAAACATGTTTGTTGTCGAGTGTATAACAATAGGGAGAGCTTAGCCCATAGCTACGGGAATGGTTTTATACTTCATGGTAGTGCTAAAGTAGTCACGTTGTATGCGTGAGAATCCAAGATCGCGGGTGTTATATATATACTTGGCTTATGATTTAACAAACATCACGTTGGTTATTTATTCTAGAGGCTATAGCTTTATTTTGATGCAATTATGACTAGCATAAGTAGATCTCGTATAAATATAGCTGCGGTATCTTTAATCCCAACGTATTTTCATCCTCATTATATTTACGGCGTCGGATAATTAAAAATTAACCATAACTTAAAGCTAACAACCGTGCATCTGTAAGGGAAAAGCGTAAGGAAAAATCACGCGTCTTAATTTTATATTCACTACTCAGTAACGCTATTCGTCTCACATCCAATTGAGGTCACTCGACCAATCTCATCTATTCTAGTGAAGCTCCTACGTTTCCTCAAAACTCTCTTTCTGAGCGCGCAGTTGAAAAAAGAAAATACGAGGAAAGAGAGACTGCAATCAGAGATCCCGGACGCGCGCGCGTGCGCGTGCACCGATTTAGACTGCGCGCAGCCATAAAGGTGAAATACAACCGGCGAGGGAGTAGAGAAGAGAGAGAAGGGCGAGACAAAAAAACCCTCGCGAGATTCATGAAGTTAGCGTTGTTGGTATGTGTGTGTGTGTGTGTGTGTGTGTGTGTGTTTTTAAAAAAGAGATATTTAGGCGCCGGCGACGTTGCTGCACTGGAGAGTCTTTCTTTCTTTCTTTCTTTCTCTCGAAATAAGCGTGACCCCGTTTCGCGCGGCTCGAAATTATTTTGTTCCTTCTAGTTTTCTTACTTCCAGCTGTAAACAAGCCGACGAGGGGTTTTTGGATATGTATGTGTGTGTGTGTGTGTGTGTGTGTATATATATATATATATATATAACGGGCTCTGGCTTATTAAGTGGTGCAGTGTTTTTTCTCTCAGAACGAATTATTGCCACGGAGATTAATCGTGTGTATGGAGAGGTCCGCTTTCATCATGGTTTCTTTGCGTGGTGAAATTTAGGTACCTGCATGTTTTTTCAGAATGCAGGGAATTCCGATGATAGGTACATTGGTAATGGTATATATTTTATTTTAGTAATTTATTTCAACCGATCATATTGCACAGTCCAGAATTATGAAATACCAGTTAAACTTCGTCAAAACACATATACAATAAATAAATCGTATATTCAATAACATATAACACCTGTTATGTAAGATAAACAATGAATATTATTGACACCATATCGTTGTTATTTAACAGTATATATAATATTTTCATAGTCAATAAACCCTCGTAAAGCTGTTAACAACGATACTATAGACAATGACGATCAATCCTTCCTCCGTTCAGCTATACATGAACGGCGTATATATATATATATAATATACACACAGCATGTGCACATATACGCGCGAAACAAGACAACCTCGGGAGCAGAGCCACATCCTCTTAAAACAGTCCCCGAACACGGCAGGGGGAAACCACCGCGCCCATATACCTTTTATTATGATATTCGCGGAATTCATATATATATATATATATACACACACGCTTGCATGCGCATGCGCGGATATGATAAAATTACGCGGCGGCGCAACGACTCTTAACCCATTAGCGCGAAACGGTAATAAAGTCGTAGCGTCGTCGTCGTCGCGGTTATTATGTACTTCGGTGGCGCGTAGTGGAAAAGAAATCCCGTATAACCAAGAGGTTAACGTGGAAGGGGGAATGATAAAAATAGTGTACGAGAGAGCGGTTGAAAGCCTTTTTTTTTGAGTTGGAATAACCGATAAAATATGGATAAATAAACGCGGGCTACGAGCGTTTAAATGTGTGCGAGGCTGAGCTAAAGTGAGCGATTTTAATAACTTTATGCTGTTTATGCGAGGTTGCGTCGTCGTCGTCGTCATGATTGTTTATTTGATGTTGAGATTTTTATGTGGGAAATTAATGCACTTAATGGTTGGGTTATTTGTGGTGTTGGATGATATAGAGTAGAGTACGTATGGTATAGGAATATGTCGTTGTTAAAGGTAATATAGGAGGGCACGAGGGAGGATGATATCATAGATAAATGTTATTTGTGCTCTGGGTATACGATTGTGATAGTCCTGATAGATGGTTATCTAAAACATTAGTGAAGTATTAAATGTCCTATCTGGTAGTAGATACTGCTAGATCGGTACAAGGATTTTAACTCTATGTTATCGTATATCAATCTGCGCTATATAAGCGTTAACCTGTTAATGTTACCGAGTAAAATAAATAAAGTTCATTTCTCAGTAAATATAAAAAAAATCTTATCCTTTTATTTATTATGACTTTGTATATATACGAAAAAAATGGTTTAACACTTTTTCGGTGTACATTAAAAACTCCCTTCAATTTCAATTTTCGCACCTTTAAAATCATTCGTACAATACAAAATAAAAAATTGCCAAACCTCCATGAACAAGCGACCAAAAACACCTCTAATTTCATTACCAGTACGTGGTCATGACGCATCGCAGGGTCGCGTGCGTAATAAAGATGCCTTACTGTTATTACACTCTCGCCGTGCAACTCTCATACACTTCTGCACATTCACCGCGACAGAGACAAAGAATCTGTAACGAATCCCCGAACATTATTACCGATCTTATCTCTCCCTTTCTTTCTACCTTCACTTTCGTTCGCGAGCTCGTATCTCATCGTCGAGTCGTGTTTGTTATTCTCTTCCTCCGTTCCAAATTTATTGTTAATAAGTAATTAAAACTTCGCGAATATACTCGAATCCATAGCACAAGCGTTATTGAATTTATTCGGTGACTTTTCGAAGGCGAACAGGCTCCCTTCGATTGATAAGATTGAACGGTACACTCGCGTTCTCTCAAGGTCCCCTTATCGTCGACTGGTATCTTTCTCTCTTGCGCGCATGGACAATGCAAACTCTCTCCCTTTTTCAATAAATTCAATTTGTCCCTGCGAAAGAGAAAGGAGGAGGGAGAGAGAGAGAGAGTAGACGTTCCCCTAATTTTTATGCGCGCGCGCAGAAGAAACCGCAGGCCCAGGCGCACGCCTCGTAATTCATACATGTGAGGCCCCCCCTGGACCGACGGAATCTCCACGTATATATGGTTCGTTATATACTCTTTGATTTTGTTATCTTTTTTTTTGGTATGCGTAAGGGCCTGTGTGTTTTCTAAGTCCAAGCGTCGAGGTATTTGTTTGTCAATTTTCGGCTTCTTAGAAGTTGGAGTTGCGAGTTGTGGTTTATGAGGTATGCGACGTGCTTATGACGGTTGATCGATTTTCTGATTTAATCGGTTACAATCTTTTTTTTTTTTGATCATGAGGTTTGTGCAAAAATTTATTGAAATCAACAAATAGCTTGATTCCACTAGTTTATTACACTTATTTTGTAACAACAATTATATTTAAATCATCTATTTTAAAAAGATAATTGCATCTAACACGTGTTCGATGCTGTCACACTATCACACGCCTCTATAACAATCATTTCAAAATAATCTCTCTCTCTCTCTCTCTCGATAAAATATAACGCATCAATTAAACGCATTGTGGGAAATCTTTATTAACGACGCGGCAGGTCGTACCCGCCCGATGCAAATCCAATCGAAAACGACATTTTTCAAGTACAAGACCCGCGCGTTTCATGTACTCCGTGCGAATTCAGGCCCGAGGTGTATACACACACATAGCACGCATATATATACATACCGGTTCCCCGCGGTCCGCTGATCTTATCTGAGCTCTTGGTCGAGTGCACGCGTGCGTGCGAACCGCATCTGACTATATTGTTTTATGCTCGTGTATACGAGTATTGTTTCGTGCTTATGCACGCGCATGTATGTGTGTATATTGCTTTCTTTTTGTATCGATCGAAATGATTTGTTTTTTCGGATCGTTACCGATCCTTTTATCTTAATAATATGTAAGCGGAAACGTTATGAATATGGATATATTCCATTTAAAATCGTATATTTATTATTGACCGTGTTATAAAGTGTTTTATGATTATTATCGACGCGTTACTTAAATATCGTCATATTAACGTGCGCCTCGGTACATTTAATTTTCCGGGAATGCATAAAACCACAACGCGCACGACGACTATTCTCGCCGGCAGATTTATTTACAATACTTAAGCCTTTTTAAAGCAGCCATTTATCGATAAAGTCTGCTGCTGCTTCTGGCTGAACGTAAAAAAAAAAAAATTTCCCCCCCGCGCGTGTCTTATCTGATCAGCGTCTATATAGTAAAGAGTAATTATGCGAACTTTATTATTTTTGTCAATATAAATATACTTTTGCTCGGTTTTCTGCCGCTGCTGCTATGTATAATACGCGTATATATGACGCGTTATATATATAGGTATCGAAACTCGAGCAGATTTTATCGCGCAGGCGAAAAAGGACGAGAAAAGAGAGAGGGGATGTTAATGACAGTAATAACGTACAGTCGGCGACGTATAGGAGAGGAGGGAGAGTCGCGAGGTAGATAAGGCTGGCGTATTATAGGGTATAACGGGAGAGAGAAGAGGGTATATATATATATGACAAATTTTTATGTATAGTTTATGCAAACCGCTAATGCGTTAGATATTGGGTTTTTTTTTTCGTAACGCGCGGATAAAAAAGTGAAGATTGAGTCGTAGGTGTAGAAGGTATATTTAGATTAGAGTTTATAGATCGCGCTATATCTTAAATTATTTCAACATCTATGTTAGAGCGTTTTATTATATGATGCAGTTTAGTCATTTTATTATGTATTTCTCAACGCGAACAAAGTATAACGTATTAATATTTCGTATATTTGTTTTCAGTGCATTAAACGTACGACCACATTTCGAGATATATATATAATCATTACAAGCACATTAAGCTAATAAAATAAATGTAGGCAATATAGAGAGCCTCGAATGAAAATAATCATCAATTACCCATACACACATACACACAGAATTCCGCACACTCGTTCGGCATGCAAATTAAGGAATTAAACCGCCACCGCGATTCGCGCTTAATTATACGAAAACCACGTACGCTGCGTGTATATATATATATATATATATATATATATCGTTCGACGAAAAATTCGTCGCGTCGTCGGGCGTAAATTTTCCGCGCCTCGTACAGCTTCTGCGACTTGGCTTCGTCGTCGTAGCGTGAAAAAGAGAGAAAATTAACAGTCATTAACACGCCGTTAACAAGCGGTGCAAACGCGAGTGTCGATGATAATTATGAGCGGAAGGGAACGAGTGAGGGTATATATCTATATATGTGTATATACGTTACGCGTGAGAATAAACGAGATGCGCGGCAAATTAAGTGCGTCGTACGCGTATACAATCAAACGTGCGATACGATCTTGGATGTGTCGCGATTCTCCTTATGTAGCTGCGTGGATATACTTGCGTAGTGCTGCTGTTAAGAGAGAGAGAGAGAGAGAGAGAGAGAGTTATGGAGAGTGAGTTCGATTTTAATGCGCGAAAAGGCGGATTCGCGTGTCGTGAGAGCATTATAAGAGAGGCGAGAGAAGCTCGGTGGTTAACGTGTGCCAGGTGCGAAACCGTGTGGAATTATACTTTGTGTCGCGTTAATGCTCGAATTAAAATACCTTTGAGTTTAAAAGCAGTGTTAATTTTTATCGTTCGTAAATTCAACGGTTAACGTATATATACATGTTTTATATACATCCAATTTCTTCAACTGTATTAATATTCATAGTGCAAAGTAAAACCTACATTTCCATACGCGCATATAATTGAATCGATCGAATAACAACCAGCCAAATAAATCATAGATACCGTGTGTGCATCAGCGAATTACCCCATCGACCTCGTGTCTCGGCTCTCTCATCAGGCCGGCAATTACGCACATCTCGCGTGTGTATAGATATATATATATACGCACAACTACGATGCGGTCATAAATCGCGATCTCCTCCGGCGACTCCAGCAGGAGCAGCAGCAGCGTTGCACAACTCAATTGTCGCCGCTCCTGTGCACGCATACGTACACCTATATAAAAAGCCACCGTAAATCGTCTTCTCCGGTGGTATGTATATACATATATACGATACCACCCCCGCGGGAGAGCGAGAGAGAGAGAGAGAGCCTAGAGCAAATAGTCGTGTACGCCGATAAAATCGAATTGAGACGTGTGTATGTATGTGTATGCGTCTGCGTATAGGGGAGAAAGAGAAGCGGGAGTTATTTACGAGGAGCCGGCAGCAAGACGAGGACGAGAGACGCGAGAGGTACGAAGGTATGTGTGTATGTGCGAGGAGCCCTGTATACGCTGTAGCTGATGGATGGGATGGTGTGGTGGAGGAAGTGAAGGAAGTGAGAGAGAAGTGTGGTAGTAGAGGTTGAAGAAGTTGTCTTGAGATGGATGGTGAAGTAATAAAACTATCAAAATGACAGAAAGTTAGTATTCCAGTTGTAATGTAAATATATACAAAGTAATGGAAATGTTCAAAGATAAGATTTTAATTTTAAAACCAATTCAAATAACAGTGCCTCCATTTACAAAACAATAACGACGACTCGAGACAACTTCTTCAAGCCCAGCCGAGTCCAGCATAACCGGGGCACCATCTCAGCCACGAACAAACCGAGACAAAAGACGAAATATATATAGAAGAAGATCGCAACAACGACGAATCCTCATCACTGGTCGATTGATTTACGAGAATCACAGTGTGTGCGCACTCACTCGCTCGCGCGCTGAGTAAATCTACGAAAAAAAAGAGCATGAAAAAGAGAGAGAGAAGGTATGCGAGCTTCGCGGGAGGGAGAGAAGACGCGCGTGTGCGCACATGGGATCGTAAAACGACGTGCGGCCTGCGACCTTCGATGCCTGCTGTAGGGGTTAGTGGTCAATTGATTGATTGAGATGTTTTGGGGATATCGAATGTTGGGGTTAATTTTAAGTTTAAGTAAACAAAAAGGAAAGGAGGATATGATTTAATTATAACGAGAATAAGATCAAAGTAATAAACTGAATTTTCGAATCGTCTACCTCAAAATCCACTTAACCCAATAAATATACGTAAAAAAATACCTTTTCTTCGCGGCGCTAAGAACCGAAAACAACTTTTTACCCCTTTTTCGAAAACGCTGACCGAGATACAAAAATAGCCCCTCCTCCATTTTCAACCCCTAATCCTCCCACCCTTTTCTCACACATACGTATATATACGCGGTCGCGTGCTCTCGGAAAAATAAGACAACCCCGCGCCGAAGCGACTCTCGCGAGCGATTTATGGAGGTTTTAATAACACTTGGCGGCTTTTCAAATAGAACACGACTGCTTCTCTCACTCTCCCTCTCCTCTCCACCTCCTTTTTTTTTTCTCGCCCCCGAGCGTCCGAAAGTTCGCTTCGGATCTTACTTATACACTCGCGCTTACGCGCAAAAAACTCTCTCACGCGAGACTATAAATCGCCAACCCCTTCGATTTAGACGATAAAATTTGTTTGTCCCCCACATGCGCGCGTGGCAATATCAATTTTCAATTCGGTCGCATAAATCGGGATTTTCCAAAAGTGAGTCGACCAGTATGTATGTAGTTACGTATGTATATGTATATATGTATATACATACTTGCGAGCGAAAGCGGAGTTATGATAAAAGTATTGAGCTTTTATGGGAGGACCGTAAAAAGTGTGCCACAGAGTTGTCGGATTGCTGTGAGCGCGAGGTTCTCCCTCAACAGTAGCTCGCATCGATTGCCTTTCTCTCTCTCTCTCTCTCACTCTTTTTCTCTCTCGGAAAGCTCTATTTTTAAGCGCCGTCGGATAGTGCAGCGACGAAAGTTTGTCGCGAGAGACGGACTGGGTCGGATGAAGATGGATTTAAAGTGTGTTTTCGATGAAGACATCAGAAAGGAGAGGGAATGATCGAGTTTAAAGTCCTTGACTTTTTAATTGTGGATTTAATTTCGAAAACTTTGGGTGAGTGTAGCGAGGAAATGCTCGTTTGCATTTAGCAGTGAAAATTGATTTTGTCGTGTTTCTATAGACTTGTTTCTACACAAACGTGATGAAAATCTTTCTAAAACTGGTTTTCAAAATCTATAATTGTATATCAATTTAATTTTCTATAATTATCGATGCCATTGATTTTCTAAAAGTTATTTATAACACCTTTAAACTTCGATTATCATTTTATTTATACCGATATCAAAATACTATAAATAATTGAGATAAGACATTTTTATAAAACACATCGGGCCTATAAAAATGAAAACCAATCGATAAAGTGCCAATATCCTTACGCAAAACGATCGAAATTCAAATAAACGTAAACATTTCCCGAGGTAAAATGAATTTTTACAGCCGTCTACAAGAGAATTTCATTTAAAACTCACTTACAGGTCAGAGCAAGTAAAAAAAAAGAAGAGGGAAAGAAAATAAAGTATATACTGCGCCGCACACAACACGCGCGGACGAATAAACAAAAGAAGCTCGTAAAAGAGCAATACGCCACGCGCGACTGTGGAATTACGGGAAAAGGAATACCGCTTTGCATAATCAAATTTTCCTCCCCGAAACTCGATAAATCGTCTCATTCCTTCTCCTCCCTTTTTTCGAAACGACGTACAGAAAAAATAACACAGCTACCGCGATAAAATACAGGGAAGAAAAGAATGCGAGCAGCGCGATATATGCGTATATCGGAGAATGAAAACTTGTTCCCTGCGATGATATCGTTACGAAATTCCTTCGACTGTCGATATTAATTTGAATATTTGACGTTCCTTTTGTATGTGTGTACATGAGTTATTTGCGGATACGGTGCGTGTGCACGCGCAGGCGTCACAACGGTTATTTATGTACACTTTTTACGATCAGTGAGCTTTAATTGAGTAATTTTAACTCTGCCGTACAATATAAATATCAACATTAATATCACCTAAAATTATATATACATAACGCAATCTATATATTTCCATACTTATATTTTGTGCATCGCTCTTTTAAAATAGGATTATTCTATTATAAGTCTCGCCGCACGATTAGGTTAATCCAGTCGACAATAACAAGATAAGGTAACTCCAATAAAACCTATATACAAAGTCCAACAACGTTGTAAGTATATATATTTATATACGCACGGACGCCTACATCTTCTCTCTCGTTCTCATCGGCCCTCGACCACATTTCGCAATTATCCGGCGCTCTTTCGTCGTGTATACTCTCAAACATACACACACACATATACACATACACACGTGTAATCTGCATTCGAAGACACGCCGCTACATATGAGGCTCCACCTATCCTCGGAAAATGTGTTTGTAGTTCATTAACAAGTGTAATGCCCGCACGTACATATACTATATCTATAGTTGTATACACGGCCCGCCATAATCGGCCGCAGCGACTGCGTGAAAAAGTTATGCTAATTTAGCGCGCAAGCGCGTTAAGAGCCAAGGAAAACACCATTAATGATGAAAAGTCTTTACCGCGCGCGTCTCTCTTTGAACCAAGATCGCAGACAAATTGAGAGAGAGAAAGAGTGACGATTTTTTCTCTTAGTGGTTTTTTTAGCGTGTGCGTGATATTCTGCGTCTGCTTGTCGGCGGCGCGAGTGTTTTACGTGACAATGAGCTGAAGTGATCACAAATATTCCGTACGCGCGATGGTCTTTACTTGTACGTATATACGATATGTGTGTAGTAAAGAGGGAATTTCTGAAAACTTGGCTTTCAGGCCTGTTTGCGATGCGAGTTCTTGAAATTTTATTAGCTTGGGTAAATATTGATAAGGTGATTTTGAAAAAATCATCGTCTGTCGTACTTATTATAATGTATTTAAATTCTCACGAAATGTATAAACTAAAGTTTAACGTTAAAATTTATATTTGGTTTATATAAAAAACTGCTCTTCTCATTCTTACTCGAACAATTAAAATAATTCCGCATCACACCGTTTAGCAAAAAAAAAAAATCTACTGACCAAACCGTTCCCTCAACAACCAAATAATCGACCAGCTGCGTCGACGAGTGCAAAAAACTATCCGCCGACAATTTTCCTTGCACTCACCACCCTGTACACACACAATCTCTCGATCGGTACAAGCGGCTACCAGCTCGCGAAACATGTGTATACACGTGGTACAGTATCAGCCTTTACAATCGGCTTTTCGCTTTCTGTCTCATTCACTCTCCCTCTCTCTCTCTCTCTCTCTCTCGGGACTAATTCGAACAGCTTGTTGTTGGGTCAAACGAGGCGCTGAAAAGTAGAGCAAAAAAGGGAATACGGGGTACTACGCGTAAGCGAAGGTGAGAACGGAATGCGGCGATGCTGCTCATTAGCTGCGCGTTGATATACTATATATGATTATTCGACAAGTTGGATGCTCTCAGGAAAGGACGACGATTATTATAGGGGAATCGATGTCACGCTTGTTATTGGCAGTCATCGATGAAATATGACGGTGAAAAAGATAAAAATTGATTCGGAGTTCGGCTTTGGAGAGTCGGATTGGATGAATGATCGAGTAGTAGTTGCGCGAGTCATTCGCGGATTCTAGAGTAAAATATATAGTTGATGCAGTAAAGTTAATGGTCGATGTAGTTTTGCAAGAGTAATAATATTTCATTGACTTGCGGTGCAATGTCGTTATTATATACATGAGAGAAAAAAAAAATGATTTTCAATGATCCTCTCGTAGGGATTATACCACTACACGCCGCCACACGTTCAATGAACATTTTTTTGGAAACAATCATTAGAATAATTTATTGTGCCGTATAAATTTTATCGTGTACATTGCTACGGATATAAAACGCAGTATATCTTTTGCTGCTTATTAAGGATTCGTAATACTCAATCTCACGTGGATTTATGTAATAGACGTATTAATTTCAGCGAAATTATATGCACGTTTAACTTTTTAGACTCGTTACTTTGGATTATACGAGGGGAATTTATTTGATGCTTCTTATCAATCTCATTCGTGATAATTCAATTACCGATTACTGATGATCATGTATTAATATTTCTTGAATCGAATATTTAAGATGATATTTAGAGAGATAGTTCTAAGTAAAACGTAGTACATTATTTTGATAATAATGATTAGCATAAATCGGTCGCGAAAATTTCGAGAAAAACCAATACAATCATAAATTGTCATCTATTTATAGAGAATATCATATTTCCCGTCATCGTTAATACATTCACCGAAACTTTCGACACGAGACGACACCGACGATCAGCCGATCACATTATATATTACTCCTCTGTGTGTCATATTCAACCAGCTAATAAATTTACCTTCACATCGAGTGCTTTTCAATTCGACTTGCAGTTGAGCAATAACAAATTATAATAAATACCGCGATATTCATCATATTTTTCTGTAAACAAACATTGTTTATGTAAACAGAGTAAAAATGCCATTTGAAGTGTGAAACCACATAAGAATGTATACGAAAAGGATTTTACAGTATCTTTAACTATGTATTTTATAGATACTAAAATGTCGTAAGTATAAGCGTGCAAGAGTTTACTTATTTTTGTTCAGGAGTGTATTAGAAGTCGTGATGAGAAATGTTCTTATACTAGAGTCGTAAAACTTTCGAATCACTTTCGAAAAGCAGCATACTTGAAGTAGATGATGTTATACGTGTATTTTTGAGATTTTTACGAAGTATAGAGTCTGTTATTTGATTATTACGATAATTTCAGATTGCACAAGATAATAAACTTACTTCATATTTTCAAAAAAGTGATCTATGAAGTGTTTCAACAGCATTCTGTAATGCTGTATAAAAGTAATACTTTGGTACTTCATCTTAAATGCCTAATTTGAGTCGTAAGCTGAAAGAAAGAATCTTTCAGTATTTTCTTAAAAATTTTGACCTGTATTCTTATACATTTAAAAAAAATTCTAATTACACTATTGGGCATAAATCCATGTAGCCCAATTTGCACAAGTATACCTAACTTTTCAACAGAATTTTCTCGATCAGCACACATCTCTAAAATCTAAAACTGACTGCACCTAAAAACACCTCCAAACTTCAACCTCCACTATACTCACCCTTCACCTGTAAAATTTCTCTCCCCATACCCCGACATCTCAATCCTACGTACCACGACGCGCAGCAGCTGCAAGCCTCGTCGGCGCCTCTTCTCTCTCTCTCTCTCTCTCTCTCTCTCTCTCTTACGTATACGCGTGCCACCCGGAATTATCTCCAGCTCACGCGCCCGCGGCTCTCCTCGTAAACTCTCCCGCGCACGTGGCCGGCACACGCGCACATACATATATATACGCACGGTAATGCCCGATAATCTTGCGCTTGGGCACCTGCGTTTACCCGTGGCTGCCCCCGGGTGCGTACCTGCTACGCGCGGGTAGCTGATTGAATAAGTGGTTTGGCGCCAAAGGGGGAGAGAGACAGAGAGAGAGAGAGAGGTGAAAAATTCGAAGCGATGGCTTTATCCCGAGGTACGTACGGTGCTCCTTGACATAACGGTACGCACCTGCAATTTGTCGTTTACGCATCGTTTCGTTCCTGATCAATTATGAGTTCGAAGCTGGTAATATAGCATACGGTTATTTAGAAATATAACGTGAATTTTGGTGTACGGATAAAAAGCTTCGGATATTTGTGTATATGATTAATTTTCTGGATAATTGATAGAGGACAAAGTGTCCGGTATCATTATACCATCGAAGCGTATACACGAGTCGTGTCAAATTGTAGAAACTAGGCGAAATGATCAATCAAACGCGTTATACTTATTATCAATCGAAATATCTCACAGTTATATACAGCGCATTTTCTTCCTGTTTATATTAAGAGACATACGTGTATACGCATGTCTTATGTAATCCAAGTTACGAAATATCTCTAAAATATGCAACCTTAAAACATGAGGTGCGCGAAATAAAATAAATATTATCGAGAATGTGTGAGGATTATGCAAGGAGACAATGTACCGAAACAGGGACAGTGGTACGAAGCGAAAGAGAGAGAAAAGCATAGCAGCGGCGGCTTTGAGGAACGATCGATCGAGCCGCGAGGCGGCAGGAGAGACGAGGCCACTGGCCGAGAGCCGCTCGACTTCGTATCATCGGCGAGCATCGTGTATATATATATGTGTGTAACGATGGCAAGTGCGTTTGCAAAAATTGCACTCGCCACGCTGACGTCATTCGACTTTCTTAGTCCGTCGGTGATTGTCGATGAATGTAGCGGCAGTCAAAGATGAAAAATATTTAACATTTTTATTATAGCTAAATAAAAAAGAAAGATTATCATACTTGGCAAAAAACATAACGATTTATTCATTCTATATGAGTTTCGCACCTTTCAAACCATACCCGTTTTTCCCGAACTTTTCCAGTACCACTGTGTCCTCCAATATTCAACAACATCTTCCTCTCCCTCTCTCACCTACTAATTTATTAAAGCAACCTCCGTCTCAACCTCTCGGTATCCCTAAAAAGAACCGTGTTTTTCCTCCTCAAGCAGCAACGTAGCGCAAGGAATTTTCCTCGGGCGCCGGCTGAATCATTCGTATTCCCGGCGTACGTAGAAATATTAACGCGAGCGACCGCGACTTTTGCATAAGAAGCAAGGAGAGATGGATTAAGGGGAGCTAACAAGCGAATTATCCACGAGATATATTACGTGGCTGCGCTTCACGGGTGGTTAAGTGCACGGTGAAGGAGGGAAAGGGGAACGAAGAGGACCGTGGCTACTGGACACTGAAAAATGGATGATGTAGTGGCCGCTTGATTCTTATACGTGGTTTGTGCTTCGTAAGAATTGGTATTATATACGTATGTAAGACGTATTTTTATAATAATTGATTATTGGTTTTGTTGTGTTTAATTTAAAATTTATGAAGTCACCTGATTTAGTAAAATAATTGTTCTACGAATGGTTCTAAAAGTGAAACTATAGTTTTTTGCTAACTAATAAGAAAAATAAAGCGTGCATATATAACGAATTTTTCATATATTTATAATAAATATAATGAATTGTATTTAAAACGTATATATATGATCTTCAAGAATAACAAACCAACCAAACAACCCAACATTGCCTTGCTATTGTGCCGGACGAAATTACCGGATAGATATATATCGCGGCTTCGTTCACCAAAGAAACTCACCTCGTCCGTACCGAACTACGTCGCATTACAGCAGCAGTAACCACGAAAAAAGTTCCACGCACATGCAAAAACTCCCATGTACCTTGCATGGAAAAAGTCGACGTCGCTACGGCTACGATTGCACTGGCGCTAATCTCCTTATATACCAAGACGACGACGACGACGACGGTGCAGAGCTGATTTACAGGGCTGTTTTCATTGTCTCGACGAGCTTGCCGGCCGACCGTAAAGATATCGCTTTATAAGAGCGGCTCGAGATTCGGGAACACGTTTTCACGAGAGAGCGTGAGAATGCGAGGAGATATATAGAGGTTTCGAGAATTGTTGAATTGAAGGTGATATGGTGGGTTTGTTTGTTTTTTTTTTTTTTTTTTTTTTTTGAGAGTAAGGGAGAGATTAAAGTGGGTTATCGATTGCGAGTTGTGCTTATCGAGGAATACGGGATTCTATAAGAATAGGGTGGTATCGCGAGGGGTTGTCGTTTTATCGAGTAACAGTGGATGTTTGTGTATCAGAAGGTGAAAAAGGTATGGGAGAATGGAATGATATCGACGAATGAGTCTTATATTGCCAGTTTAATAAATGTATTGGGAAATGATGAATAATATTTTGCTTAAATTAACTAATTTACGCGAACTGAAGGAAAGAAGAGTGTTGACTAAGGAAACAAAACCATTTAAAATCAAATAGTACTATTGTACATCTATCTATAAAACGAAAAAAAGTAAAGCAATCTAGTCCACTCTTTCCCCGTATCTATATACATAACTGGATATATACTGAAACAACCTAACCACTGGCCCTTAATCTTATACATACACAAAAAGATACTCGCGAAATTCTCAAACTCCCATATCAACGACATTCCCTCTATATACATATATACACCGATACATGCTCGATGCACTTCGATCTTGGAATTTATGTTCGTGGCGGTCTCGGAAGGGGCAACGAACCCCCATGAAATTGCGCGTGTCCGTACGCGCGCGTGAGCAAAGGAACCTTTTGCCGCATCGTAAAGCCGGAAATCTTCGTTGATCGACAGAAGAAGGACGAGTGAGTCGTAAGAAAATATTATTCTTCGGGTTTCGTGTATGGTTATGCGGGAAGAGGAAGAGAGAGTGATGGCTCGGTTTTCTGCGAAAACGACGGATTTTTTAGATCTCGAGTGCTGAGATGTTTGAAGAGGATATATGGTTGAGAATTTGGCGGGTTAGCAGTGCTAGAATTTTAATTGGATGGTGTTGTGGAACTGTAGAATTTTTTGTTTGATTATGTTATACGTACGCCGGGATAATTTGTGCAACTAGTACTTGTATGTTTGTACTGATCACAATATTATTCTACGTTAAACGCATCAATAAAAATAATTACTCGTTTCAAATTTTCAAATTCGTTTACTGACTTCATACATGTGTAACATCCAAACGTATGTTTTTTATCCATAACTTTCAAACTTCAATTGTAGAACACTCCTTTGAAAAACACAGTTTCCAAAAACATCCACCTAAAAATCGAAAAAGATAACCCATCACCGTCATCGTACTGCTCCTTCTCTATAAAAAACATGTTTTTCCAGCACCGGAGCAGATAAAAATTTTCCAAAATCCCTTTCCTCCTTCCGCTGTAACAATGTTTATGAACATCCTATTCTCCCACCCTTGCACACTCACCGCCCACGCGCATTCCGCTTTTTATCGCGACAACGCGATAGATTACATAACGTCTCTCTCGCGTGCAAGCGTACATATATAGCAGTAGCATTCGTGCGACTTTATCGAGTTCGACTTTTCGGCGCGACGCGACAAATCGTCCAAGTTTTAAATACATATTTTTCCGCGTGTACGAGTGGATATAGCTGGTAGGGTGGATACATTTATACCGTGGAAGATTTTCTTGTTTTTGGAAAAAGGGATTGAATTTTTCCGTACGATAAAAGTTACCGAGTTGTTGGTGCTGTAGGTGCTGGTACGTTGGCTTTTTGAAAAATTTTAAAAAGTTATGGGGGTTGCGTGGTGAAGGTTGTAACCGAAGGTGTATTTTGCATTTTCTCAAGAAAGGGTTGTGACTTTAATAATCCCATAGATACTTAGTTGAATGATATTGCGATAAAATTCTTGTTTTAATGAATAATTATGAGAAACCTATATTCATCTAAAACAACAATATTCATAAGAAAAATAAGCAAATACCTTTGCACTTGCTTGTCAGAAAGGTACAAACATTCACACGAATCCTCAGCCTCAACTTTACCCTCGCACATATACGCGTACTTACATATACATACACAGAGATGCTCGAAAATATGTACGCTCGATTTAAAGTAGTGGCCATAAAACACGAAAACGCGCATCTCCACTCCTACGCTAACACGGAAAACTGAAAAATTTTCCCTTGCGTGCTTTCTCTCTCTCTCTCTAACTGACACTGGCGCGTGGGAGCAGTTGTTTTCCTCGAGTCCGTGCAGCGCTCGTATACGTACGTACGTAGCCCGCGAGCGACGAATTTATAACGTGTTTCAAGAAAACTTTTCGGAAACTGATATACAACAAACTACGCGGCTACGTCAACGAGTCGTAAAAATATACAGCGCTCGAGTGAACACGTTACAATTTGTTCTTATATATACGTAGCCGCGTGCATAGCTGAACGACGAAAATATCGGGATAGAGATGATGGAGGGGTAAGAAATAGCGGTTTAACAAACAAATGTTGTGGTTTTATGTACAGGCGGTTCGATAAATGGTGATATAACTGTGGAGGTTGTAGGATTTTGGGTTTTGTGGTATATGAATCTTGGAAGGGGTTAGATGTAAGTAGCTCATGTACAATCGATGTAGTATTTTAAGTATAGGGATTTGCGAAGTTATATCTGAAAATATGCGTCTTGTAGCCTTGTAATAGAACCATATTCCATAAATCGTTTGTTCTTGCGAAATTATTACATTATGTTCAAATAAAACAAAGTATGACTCTGAATCTGGAATGCAACGGTTCAGAAGACCTCCACCACATAAAAATTAACAAAATAAATCAACATTTATTCCTCGAATAAAATTATCCCTCTTTACATCCACAATCCTTTAACCTTCACCTAATCCCTTCAAAACTCTCAACCACCAGCACTCTAAAAACAATACCTAGAACTTCCATCCCCTCATTTCAATGCACAGACACACCCGACTTTATCAATCTTCCTTTTCTCCCATCCAACCTAATTTTCCGCGCTCACGCGCTCTTCTATCTGTTCCCACAGCCTCGACTCTATATATACTTCTCTAGCAGCAGGTACGAGAGACAGTGAGACAGCCACAGACGGCGAAGAACAAAAGCACAGACTCCACAGGTGCTCGCGCCGTGTAGAAAATGAGAGCGAGCGAACACCCCCGCCGTGGCGGCGGCGGCGGCAACGCGCCGATGACTTTTGAGTTTGTACTAGACGAGAGGTAGTATAGGATTTTTCGAGAGAAAGAGAGAGAGAAAGAGTAGCTGCTCGCTACAGGTTTACGAGGTGAGAGGAGGGCGTTTATGGCGTCGGTGTTGTTTATTACCCGCGCGTGCGCGTCAGTGAAGATGTCCGGGTGCAGGATCAGGGTAGTTGCGAAACAATGCGCAGGTTGGAATCTCTATAAGTGAAAGGGCATTGAAGTTTGTAGCGAAATATATTGGTCGATGGGTTTGTGTTGTTACATAAATAGAAACAATTTTTTATTTCAAAATGTCAAGCGTTGTAATGTAATTTAGGGATCGTTTAAGACTGGTGTTTTACAAATAACTGGTGGAAAGAAAGTATCCGTAATGGATTCAGTAACGGATCCATAAATTAACCTACACATATCCCCGCTCTCATGCATTCCCGTCAAATCATTCTTAAAATCCACCGATCCTCATACACCCAAACCTTCCTACTCCACTAATCCACTTATACAATTCCCGTGATCCTGCAATTTCCCGCACTTCAACCTTTCAAAACCATCAAAAATTGTGCAACAACCACGCATTCATACCAACCCAAAAGAAACATACCATAACAACAACCTTCGTTGTGGACATTTCGCGTTTAACGTTGATTCCCAGGCGCCAGTGCCAAGTTTGCTCTTCGTGTCTCTTATATATACCCGCATAGCCGCGCCCATCCCGAAAAATCCAAGGAAAACACGAACGCTCTCTTTGCCTACTCCGCTTCTAGAAAGTTTCGCGGCAGTGTTAGCTCCCGTGGTGTTTGCTGTACGGGCTTGTATAGCTATAGGTTGCGTATACATATAGAGACGTGTGTGTGTGTGTGGGAAAGTGAAGCGTGGGCGGTTTGAGGTAGCGGTTTACAAAGGGAATTAGAGGTGGCAGAAGTTAATGAGGGTCAAAGTGCGGCGCCAGTTGTCTGTTCGTGTATAGAATAGGCTTGAGTATGGATTCAGCGGAGATTTTGTAATTGGAAAGTAGATTGTACTGAAGTGCGAGAATATCTTGGACACTACTAATAAATGTGTAATTAATGCGGAAATATTTTGGTGTTTGAACAAGAACTTTCACATAGGTTAAGGCTTTAGCTTATAGTCAATAGAATTTCATAAATTCGTAGGTGTGTTTACTAATTCATATCTACATAAAAAACCTCATAACTACCCAAGGGAACCCAATATTATAGCATCGAAAAAGTATTCCCACCCGGTAAAAAAAGTTTAGCTAAAAAAAATAGCTGTAAGTAATAGGTGAAAAATATAACTGTAATGCATGGATTTC